>CAVMGG010000719.1:0-71570 GCA_963680895.1 Fragum sueziense
TGTAAATAGAATCTAGTGGACTATTCGCGAATATTCTGTGTGTGATTTTTTAGCTCCACTGGCCTTCAGGCCAGCGGGCTATTGTCATGGCGTTGTGTCCGTCGTGCGTGCGTGCGTGCGTGCGTGCGTGCGTGCGTCCGGTCGTCAACTTTTTCTTTAAAAATCTTCTCCTCAGAAACTACTTGATGGATTTCAATCAAACTTCACAGGAATGATCCTTAGGTGGTCCTCTATCAGATTCCTTCAATTAATTTTGATTGAACCATAAAGTCTGGAGTTATCTGCCCTTGAATTTAAAAATGGCTGTTTTCACTTGTTTTCACTCTAGCCACTACAAATATTGATCAATCAAAACAAAACTTGGTCAGAATGTTGGTGCTGATCAGATCTTGCCTGAGTGCAATTTTCAGCTTGATCTGAATATTACGTCTTGAGTTATGTGCCCTTGAAATTGGCAAAACTACCATTTTTGACCTTATTTTTACTCTAACAACCATAAATATCCACCAATCAACATAAACCTTTCACATTATCTTACTGGCCATAAGATCTTGTGTTGGTGTAATTTTCAGCTTCATATGAATCTTAAATCATGATTTATCTGCCCTTGAATTTGACAAAATTGTTGTTTTCGACTTTGATTTTACACTCTTTACACCCACAAATATTGAATAATCAGCTCAAAACTTAAACAAGATGTAGGTGAAGTTAGGATCTTGCTTTAGTGTGATTCTTAGCTAGATAGGAATATCATCATTAGTTATATATGCCTTTCAATTTGACAAAATTGCTAATTGTGACTTTTTTTTTCACTCTAACAGCCAAACTCACTCTAATAAAGACTGTTGCAAAGCTTGGTAACTAATAGATCTTATATGAATGTATTTTCAGCTTTCTAGTTACTTTGTAATTGCTTTAAGAGCAACATGTATTGAAAAATCTACTGAAAACTTGTACTTGATATTACAAGAAATTCAGGTTTGACAGCCATTTGCATTATTTTTGGAAAAGGGTTTTCCCAGAATCTATTTTTAGCTCAAAATCTATTTTTAGAAATATGAAATATTTTGGAGTAATGAATGTTCTGTTAATTTAGATCTGTTGGGAAGAAGGAAAAATTTAATTGCTTGTGACATCTTAAGCTAGAATGTTCTCCCATTTCCTTTTACCCTTTCTCAAATGGCAAACATGTAATATTACCGTCTTTGCTTCAAGAACCACACATTTTGAACAATATCTAGTTTTGTTACTTTCTTTTAGCTCTATGAAACACAAGCATTGAACTATCTAATCAAAACTTGGATTAAATATTACATGAAATTCAGGCCTGTGGAGCGACTCAAGACCTTCAGGTCTTCTAGTTAACTTCCAAAACGATCGCAGAAAGGTTTTCAGACTTCAACTGAAGCCTTGATACGACATCTCTCGTAATCACGCACCTGCATGGTGTCTAGCGCGCAGTTTGTAAACAAACTATCGTAATCATTGCCTTATTTGGAAAAAAGGATCAGCTCACGTGATCAATTCAAAACCGAAAACTGTGGTTGGGAGAATAGAAATCTCAAATGATGGATTCACATACTGGTACCCATCGTATGACGATTTATACAACATAGTGGGATCAGAGACGGGAACCAGCCTAGCGTTTGGCAAAGACCTCAATCTGAGATCATTCATCCGTGAAACTTCAGGTAACTGTTAGCATGCCTGCGGGTTAATTATCGGTTTCTGTCACCTTCTTATCTCGGGGTAAAGTGTAAAACCCTTGATTTCGTTACTTTTCCTGTTAATTTTTATGAATTGTGGAAAATTTTTGGACCGATTTTTTCAGCTAATTTGATGATTTCAATCGGTCTCAAAAGTTGAAATCCAGTCCAGACCGACATTTTATCGGATTTCCGGAGCTCTGATAGTGAGTATCTTAAGCTATTAGCTAGAGATGCTCTTATAGGTACTATATGGGGACCTATATATAAGGTTCGACCTTATTAATAACATTGGAATCATAGATTGTTGAAAAAAAAGTATCAAGTCCAAAGATTGTTTAGTAAGATGAATTAGATGTCATAATGGCAAAAAATTGTCATCTAATGACCTCATACTTGTGAATATCAAAAAATGACCTGTCTTCAGAAATGATTTATATAATAATTTACCCCTTCTCAAGATATCTCTTTACTTTTCTGGGTCCAGGTTTTGTTTTTGAAATCACAATACGAGTTTTGTAGCCCAGAAATTGTTGAGGTAAAAGGAGAGATGGTTGACACAGCAACCATTAACACTTTTGAACAATGAACATCACTCAGCAAAGAGTTGGTGTTAAATGTAAGAAGTAGGGGGCTACTAAACCTTTCCCAACCTGATGTCTGTAATTAATGTACATAATAGAAAAGGTCTGTGACAACATTATAGCAGAAGAGGAAAATGCTTATAATCAGCTAAAATCCTATATGTTTCGTCAACATCCATTTTGTGGTCGTCAACAGCTTATAAGTTGGAACAATCTTAATAACTTTAAGGATTGGGAAAGGGTTATTTATGGGATGAAATAATTAACAGCCTTGTCCAAAGGTTGAAGAGGCGAAGATGATTTACTGTAACAGTACTGATAAGTTAAATGTCATATTACTTATCATTCTTCTTCTTTATAAAAACTGAAACTGTAAACCACAGAAAATATGGAATGTTCCAACTTGAAAGCTTCTACAGATGAGAAAATGGATGATGATAAAGATGTAAAGGATTTTCAACAAAATGGTACAGGAAATCTGTAGGCAAAAGCCTTAAGGAGGAGAGTCACATGTCTTGTAAAAGAAAAAGCCATTTTACTATGATCAACATTTGGTCTTAAATATATACATGTATTGCCAATAATGAAACATTTAATTAACTGATTTCAAAAAAGTCTAGAATGAAATTGGTTGACTGATCCCAATATTACCCATAATGCAACATCTGGTTATCTGATCCCAATATTACCCATAATGCAACATCTGGTAAACTGATCCAAATATTATCCATAATGCAGCATCTGGTAAACTGATCCCAGTATTATCCATAATGCAGCATCTGGTTAACTGATCCTAATATTACCCATAATGCAGCATCTGGTTAACTGATCCCAATATTACCCATAATGCAGCATCTGGTTAACTGATCCCAATATTATCCATTATGGAACATCTGGTCAAATGATCCCAATATTGCCCATAATGCAGCAGCTGTTAAACTGGTCCAAATAATACCCACAATGCAGCATCTGGTAAATTGATACAATATTACCCATAATGCAACATCTGGTTAAATGATGCCAATATTACCCATAATGCAACATCTGCTTAACTGATCCCAATATTGTCCATAATGCAACATCTGGTTAACTGATCCCAATATTATCCATAATGCAGCATCTGGTTAACTGATCCCAATATTACCCATAATGCAGCATCTGGTTAACTGATCCCAATATTACCCATAATGCAGCATCTGGTTAACTGATCTCAATATTACCCATAATGCAACATCTGGTTAACTGATCCCAATATTACCCATAATGCAGCATCTGGTCAACTGATCCCAATATTATCCATTATGCAGCATCTGGTTAAATGATGCCAATATTACCCATAATGCAACATCTGCTTAACTGATCCCAATATTGTCCATAATGCAACATCTGGTTAACTGATCCCAATATTACCCATAATGCAGCATCTGGTTAACTGATCTCAATATTACCCATAATGCAACATCTGGTTAACTGATCCCAATATTATCCATAATGCAGCATCTGGTTAACTGAGGTAGAGACTAAATACTAGTAGGCTCAGGTCGAAATTATGGTACGAAATGGTTGTGGTACGAAATGACTACTAACCGTTATCGCAACCGGGTGGCAGTCATTTTACTATTGAGACATTTTATTGTCATTAGTCGTTGCTCATGGCAACATTTTAGAAGAAAAAAATCAGATTTGTCGTCTTTCGCGGCGCTTAACAGAAAGTGTTGGGTTTTTCCCGTTGTTATATTAACCCTTTCCCAAACAACAAAATGTTAGGGTGTTTCACTTCAAAAACTGCCACAAAAGGCAAAATGGATGTTATTAAAGATAAGATTTGTGTAAAATATGGCACAGAAAATATTGTGACAAAAGGATAAATTGCTGGTTACCAGCAGTTTCTTCTTTTGTTTCAATGTTTTCCCAAGCCTTTTCTATTAGGGACGTCAAAACCAGGTCTTGATTGGGAAAAGGTTAATGCGCGCGCATCTTCGACTTCAGCCTACTAGTATTTAGTCTCTACCGTTAACTGATCCCAATATTACCCATTATGAAACATCTGGTAAACTGATCCCAATATTACCCACAATGCAGCATCTGGTTAACTGATCCCAATATTATCCATTATGGAACATCTGGTCAAATGATCCCAATATTGCCCATAATGCAGCATCTGTTAAACTGGTCCAAATAATACCCACAATGCAGCATCTGGTAAATTGATACAATATTACCCATAATGCAACATCTGGTTAAACGATGCCAATATTACCCATAATGCAACATCTGCTTAACTGATCCCAATATTGTCCATAATGAAACATCTAGTTAACTGATCCCAATATTACCCATAATGCAACATCTGGTCAACTGATCCCAATATTACCCATAATGCAACATCTGGTTAACTGATCCCAATATTGTCCATAATGAAACATCTAGTAACCGGATCCCGATATCATCCATAATGCAGCATCTGGTTTACTGATCCCAATATTATCCATAATACAACATCTGGCTAACAGATCCCAATATTACCCATAATGCAACATCTGATAACTGATCCCAATATTACCCATAATGCAGCATCTAGTTAATTGATCCCAATATATCTCATAATGCAACATCTGGTTAACTGATCCCAATATTACCCATAATGCAACATCTGGTTAACTGATCCCAATATTACCCATAATGCAGCATCTGGTTAACTGATCCCAATATTACCCATAATGCAACATCTGGTCAACTGATCCCAATATTACCCATAATGCAACATCTGATAACTGATCCCAATATTACCCATAATGCAACATCTAGTTAATTGATCCCAATATATCTCATAATGCAACATCTAGTTAACTGATCCCAATATTACCCATAATGCAACATCTGGTTAACTGATCCCAATATTACCTATAATGCAGCATCTGGTTTACTGATCCCAATATTACCCATAATGCAACATCTGGTCAACTGATCCCAATATTACCCATAATGCAACATCTGGTCAACTGATCCTAATAGTACCGATAATGCAACATCTAGTTTATTGATCCCAATATATCTCATAATGCAACATCTAGTCAACTGATCGCAATTTATCTGTAAACGCAACATCTAGTTAACTGATTTCAATATTATCCATAATGAAACATTTGGTTTACTGATCCCAATATTGCCCATAATGCAACATCTAGACAACTGATCCCAATGTTATGCATGATGCAACATCTGGTAAATTGATCCCAATATTGCCCATAATGAAACATCTAGTTAAATGATTCCAATATATCTCATAATGCAACATCTAGTTAATTGATCCCAATATTATCAATAATGCAACATCTGGTTAACTGATCTCAATATTGCCCATAATGCAACATCTAGACAACTGATCCAAATGTTATGCATGATGCAACATCTGGTAAACTGATCATAATATTGCCAATAATGAAACATGTAGTTAATTGATCCCAATATATCTGGCAATGCAACATCTAGTTAACTGATCCCAATATTATCCATAATGCAACATCTGGTTAACTGATCCAAATATTATCCATAATGCAAAATCTTTTAAACTGATCCTAATATTATCCATAATTAAACACCTTGTTAACTGATCCCAATATTATCCATAATGCAACATCTGGTTAACTGATCCTAATATTATCCATAATTAAACACCTTGTTAACTGATCCTAATATTATCCATAATGCAACATCTGGTTAACTGATCCTAATATTATCCATAATTAAACATCTTGTTAACTGATCCCAATATTATCCATAATGCAGCATCTGTTGAACTGATCCCAATATTACCCATAATGAAACATCTGGTCAGTGGATCCCAATATTACCCATAATGAAACATTTTATCAGTGGATCCCTATATATCTCATAATGCAACATCAAGTTAACTGATCCCAATATTATCCATAATGAAACATTTAGTTTACTGATGCCAATATTATTCATAATGCAACATCTGGTCAACTGATCCAATATTGTCCATAATGCAACATCTAGTTAATTGATCCCAACATTATCCATAATACAACATCTGGTTAACTGATTCCAATATTATCCATAATGAAACATCTGGTAAACTGATCCCAATTTTGCCCATAATGAAACATCTAGTTAATTGATCCCAATATATCTCATGTTGCAGCATCAAATTAACTGATCCCAATATTATCCATAATGAAACATTTGGTCAACTGGTCCCAATTTTGCCCATAATGAAACATCTAGTTAATTGATCCCAATATATCTCATGATGCAACATCAAGTTAACTGATCCCAATATTATCCATAATGAAACATTTGGTCAACTGGTCCCAATATTGTCCATAATGAAACATCTAGTTAATTGATCCCAATATATCTCATAATGCAACATCTAGTTAACTGATCCCAATATTACCCATAATGCAACATCTGGTTAACTGATCCCAATATTGTCCATAATGAAACATCTAGTTAATCCTTTCCCAAACAACAAAATTTTAGGGTGATCCTGTTCAAATACTGCCACAAATGGAAGTTATAAAAGATAGGCTTTGTGTAAAATATGGCACAGAAAATATTGAGACAAAAGGAGAAACTGCTGATTATCAGCAGTTTCTTCTTTTGTCTCAATGTTTTCCCAAGCCTTTTTAATATGACTGTCAAAATCAGGTCTTGTTTGGGAAAGAGTTAATTGAGCTCAATATATCTCATAATGCAACATCTAGTTAACTGATCCCAATACCACCAATAATGAAACATCTAGTTAACTGATCCCAATACCACCAATAATGAAACATCTAGTTAATTGATCCCAATACCACCAATAATGCAACATCTAGTTAACTGATCCCAATACCACCAATAATGCAACATCTAGTTAATTGATCCCAATACCACCAATAATGCAACATCTAGTTAACTGATCCCAATACCACCAATAATGAAACATCTAGTTAACTGATCCCAATACCACCAATAATGAAACATCTAGTTAACTGATCCCAATACCACCAATAATGAAACATCTAGTTAACTGATCCCAATACCACCAATAATGCAACATCTAGTCAACTAATCCCAATACCACCAATAATGAAACATCTGATCAACTGATCTCAATATTACCTGTAATGAAACATCTGGTTAGTTTATCCCACTATTACCCATATTGAAACATCTGGTCAATGAAACATCTAGTCAACTGATCTCAATATTTCCCATAATGAAACATCTGGTTAACAAATCCCAATATTACCAATAATGAAACATCTGAGTGACTGTTCACAATATCACCAATAATGAAACATCTGGTTAACTGATCACAATATTACCAATAATGAAATACTGTTTAAATGATCTGTTTTCTACCTCAATTTTAATTTGAAATTGACAGCCGCAGTGGTGCAGTGGTTATTATTAGGGCAAGGTACTTAATAGTCAGCCCCAGTATATGTATGGATTGGGTAGCAGTGAGGTAAAAACTTGCTGCCTCTTGATTCAAGCCTTAGTTATACTCCAAAATTAACACGGGACAACTTATATTTCGTTTGCAAAGTCCATTAGTTGACCACATTAACTAAACATTGCTAAAGTTGCAGATGTCCTGGGTTAATGTTGCTGGGCTATACAAGATTTTATGACACCTATGAAATAACTTTGTCCGAAATTATGCAACTGTATAAAATTGTTCGCTATTACCAGAATGCCTCAATTTCAACAACAAATGCAATAAAATAAAATATTTCAGACAACTTTTATTACCTAGATCAATGGTGTATTTTCATAGCTTTCTTTGGGATCTTGTAATAAAGCAATACTTATTATCCCTTTCCCAAACAAGACCTGGTTTTGACATCCCTAATTGGAAAGGCTTGAGAAAACATTGAAACAAAAGGAGAAACTGCTGATAACCAGCAGTTTCTCCTTTTGTCTCAATATTTTCGTAGCTATATTGTACAAAAATCCTTTCTTTTTCAATGTCCATTTTGTCGTCTGCAGCAACTTTCAAATTGGATGATGATCACCCTAAAATTTGTCGTTTGGGAAAGGGTTATTAGTAATACTGTAGTTGATAATCACAATGTTATGAAAATCTATGATTTAGAAAAAAAACTTTTCCAAACAAGCCTGGTTTTTATGTCGCAAATAAACAAAAATATAGAAAAAGCTTTGCAAAGCATTGGAGCAAAAGAAAAAAACGCTGATAAACATCCATTTCTCCTTTTGTCTCAATATTTTCTGTGTTACCGGTATATATCATTCAATTTGTCCTCCCTTACATGTTTTTAAACATTCGTTTTGTCATCTGCAACAACTTTTAATTTAAACGAGCAGAAAAAAGAAGGGTGGGGGGGAGGAGTAAATAATGATGAAATATTTTAGTATCATAACATGATCACGTGCAAAGAATCATAAGTCACACCTTGATCTTGAAGTGTGAGGCTATAATTTTGATTTTTTTGCAAAACTACTGTTAGTACATATAATTCAACATACACTTACAGTAGTTTCGTACTAAGCCCTCGATTTGTAATGTCATTTTTACTACGGATATTATGTGAAATTGTGTCAAAAGTATCGGGTTTACATCAATGAATAGAAATGGGCTATAAAAATCTATGTCAGAGGTTAAAATTAAAAATGTAGATTATTTTTTTAAAAAAAAGCTACGGTAAAATCTTAAAATAGTGAAAATAGAGGAAAATATATGTAGGCACTAATGCTGTAAGGTGATAAACTGAAAACTCCTGAATGACTTTAAAACTGATCGCTGTAGTTTCAACATTTTCTTATGTTATTAAGGGGGAATGCTCCAGTTTCCTAATTCTTTTCCCAATAATAGAATTTATTCATATTTTGTATGTTGAAATTACGTGTTATTACCAATTGAAAAATAAAATAAAAATGGATGGTCAGCGATCTTGTTTGAATTTTATAGGCATTTGTATCACATACCCCTACAGCGAAAAAGTGCACAATTTCTTGCACCTGTTCAAGGTAACTAAAATGCTAATAAAATGCTGTATATTCATCGTTTAGTCCCGAAAACGGATTTAAAGTAACGTCTTACATTCAATAAGAACAGAAAACCGAAAATGTGTGCTTCTATAAACGTGCAAATGTATAAAACAGCATTCGCACGTGTTCGGTTAGATCAACGAAGCTGGAGTGTTTTAAGTCAAATTTTGCATATTTTCGGAAATATTTCAAGTTCTACATAATAGAATTTGATAAAACTCCCTCATTGTATTAAGTAACATGTCCTGATATTAATTCAAAAAGAAAATGCATAGGTCAGCGCACTTATTTCTGAATTACAGCAATTTTTATCAGCTACACATGAATAAAATGACGCGAAACAGCGGTAACTGCATACACAGTTACAACTTTCTTGCTCTAATAATCGATTTCCATCTTGAGGAAATCAGTTTCGCATAATAAATACACTTTTAACGTCGAAAATGGTAAATTGTAATGATGTGGTATATTATTGAAAATATGGTAGCGAAACATATTGGTACGAAACATTTAATTTACTACTGTAAAGACCGAGTGTTCCGGAAAAACTGGAGCATTCCCCCTTAACTCTTTTCTATTCTACTTGTTAACCCTTTCCCAAAAGACAAAATTTTAGGGTGATCCACTTCAAAAACTGTTAAAAATGACAAAATTGAAGTTATTAAAGATAGGATTTGTGTAAAATATGGCATAGAAAATATTGAGACAAAAGGAGAAACTGCTGGTTATCAGCAGTTTCTTCTTTTGTCTCAATGTTTTCCCAAAACTTTTCGATCAGGGACGTCAAAACCAGGTCTTGTTTGGGAAAGGGTTAAAGTAGAATCGATAAGCAATTGCAAATTTGCATACATAATAAGGCGAAATAGAATTAAATCAAGGTTATGAACTTTCTCGAGAAAAGCCTTGACATTTGGTGAAAGAATTTTTCATTGAGAACTGATACTCAAATTAATCTGATTAATAAAGTCTTAACCTTATTATTTATTCCTTTTCCAAATGACAACATTTTAGGGTGGTCCAATTTCAAAGCTGCATCTGTGATTGACAATGTTGTTGTTGATTAGGATGGAATAAGTGTGCAATATAACACAGACAATATTTAGGCAAAAGGAGGAAATGCTGGGTATCAGCATTTTCTTCTTTTGCTTCAATGTTTTTCCAAGCCAGTGCTAGTAGATAGGTCAAAAGCTTGTCTTATTTGGGAAAAGATTAAATGTTTGCTAATCATCAGTGACATATTCTTAAAGTTCTTAAATCTTTCTTAGACAATAAAAAATTTGATAGGTCCTAATTATAAGCTAACAAAAAGGACATCTTAACCCATTACCAAAATGGCAAAATTTTAAACTTGTAAGTTGAACGCTAAAGCAATTGGTAACAAATGTAGAAAAATATTGGTCACAGCAATATTGCCCTTAGACTCCTTAGTAAGAGAAGCTTTTCCATCAATGTTTTCTATGCTATATAATACAAATTTCTACAGATTTAGAGTTTTTCAAATATTTCATGAGTCCCTTTCCCAAACAAGACCTGGTTCTGATATCCTTAAGAGAACTGCAGGGAAAACATTGAGGCAAAAGAAGAAAATGCTGATAATCAGCATTTTCTCCTTTTGTCTCAATATTTTATGAGCCATATTGTACACAAATGCTATTTCTACTGTCATCCATTTCGTCGTCTGCGGCAGCTTTGAATCAAATTGGAGCATCTTAAAAATTTGTTGTTTGAGAAAGGGTTTAATTACAAGCCATTTCAAATTGGGTTGTTTGAGACAGGCTACATTAAATTGTCCACTTGATTACGATTATTGACCCCGTTTTGAATTTTGTCACATTGTTGAGCCTTCAGTCATCACAAAATTTACTGAATGACCTTTCGATTATCTTCAATTCATCCTTTTCCTTAACCCTTTCCCAAACGACAAAATTTTAGGGTGATCCAATTTGAGAGCTGCTACAAGTGACAAAATATAAGTTGGTAGAGATAAAATTTCTGTAAAATATTTCAAAGAAAATGTTGAGGCAAAAGGAGAAACTGCTGGTTACCAGCAGTTTCTTCTTTTGTCTCAATGTTTTCCCAAAGCTTTTTAATCAGGGACGTCAAATCCAGGTCTTGTTTGGGAAAGGGTTAAAACAGGAGATCATAGGTTATAGGTTGATATAATTTCAAAGCTGCTGCAGAAGACAAAATTAAGGTAAGGCCTGGGTAATCAGTTATGGAACGAAATCTGTATGGTGTGAATCGACGATTTTAATTGATTCTAAGACAATTTTAAAGGGAAATAATTTTCAAGGCTCTCAAATTTTGAATTTTTGACTTTCGTTGGGTTTTTTGCCGACTCTTCATACAATTTTGAAACATTTTCACAAAAATTGTTTATAATATTCGCCGGAAATCTGAGCACGCTCAATTATTTCCTTTGTTACGAAAACAGGCGTTATTGCATCTAACGGTACTTTAAAAATGCATATTGTTCTACCATCGTTGTCTGTCTGTCTGAGAATTTGACAGAAAGACTTTTAACTCTTTCCCAAATGACAAAATTGTAAGGCGGTCCAAATGCTGTTGCAGATGACAAAATGGATGTGATTAAGATTGGATTTTCAAACAAGATTGATTTTTGGTTATCAGCATTTCTTCTTTTGTCTCACTATTTTCTCAAGCCTTCTCTATTAGGTAATCAAAACCAGGTCTTGTTTGGGAAAGGTTTATAGTAGGGATATAGGTATTTCACAAACACATCTTATTTTTTCATAAAGAAAATGAAAAAAAAGATAGAAAATAAATCCCAAACAAACAGCAACTCTGCATGATATGAAAGGATTGGCACATAGTAAAGGTTTGGTACATATTAAACTGTAGGTAAACTGTGACAAATCTTTACTTCACTTGTTCGTATCGTGACTTGTAGTCAACAAAGATTAATACCCACCGTTCAAAAGGTTATGGACCGCAGAGTCGTATGCTTCATTGTGATAAAATAGTTCATAGAGAAAAAAAGATGAAATTTTGATAAAAACTATTTGTCAGTAACAAACGACAGAAATATATATTGGAATTTTGATGGAAATTATTTTGTGTAATAAATATGAATATTTAATATGTGACAATTTATAGGGTATTTTATGAAAAATCGATATTAAAAAATCAAACAATTTTTGGGATAATCATGAATATTTGATTCCAAACATTTCTTCGACAGTAAAAAAAGAGTGGTCTACAGTGTATAATTTCATTGCTATCAATACATGGACATTTTCTTTAGGATCTCAATTTTGACAATTTTCTCAGAAAGGATCAATTTCATAATACAATGAAACATGATAATCTGTGATAAGATAAGTTATTTGAAGAAGTTGTGATAAGCTGATAAGAGAACCAAACATTTTGAGCAATGGCTTCACTATTGCACCATGGTAGTCGTTTATTATGACTGATATATAAGCAATTTTGATTTGTAAATCATAATAAGAAAATTAGCCTTGCACTTTGACTTTAACTTGTGAATAAATCAAATGAATGAAGAATTTTGTGTGAAAAGGATTTGTGTATAAAAAAGACTTAAAGGGAGGTAATTCACAATGTTGGATTTACAGTGGCTAGATCGCTGTTATTATGGTGAGTCTATAGTGCTGATGATAATCAAATTAGCAAAAAGATTTGTTGCTGATCTCGAAAATCTAGGAAAATCTTGATCTTTAATCCTTTTTCTTTAGACAAAATTTTAGACAGCTCCATTTTGAAATCTGCTACAGATACAAGGATATTTATTAATCCATTATCAGGTGGCAAAATTTTGACAGTTCAAATTTGAAAGGCGTGCAGACAACAATTATAAATGGTGAAATTTTAGAAATCTTTGAAGGAGATGCTGAACCGACTATTTTCCATGTTTGCATCAATATTTTCTTCTTTATTGTGCACATATTCTTTCCTATCAGCATCCATTTTGTTTGCAGCATCAGCTTTCAATTTGAACCTTTCAGAAATTAGTCATTAGGAAAGGGTTAAAAGATATAATGAGAAAATATAATGTGATATTTCGTAAGCAGGAGTGACAAATCCTTTGATACAAGGTTAAGATTGCTCATCATGGTAAGATTTAATCTCCAAGTAATATTTAGTCATGTAATAACTTTTTACTTATTAATACTTTACTAAACAATAAATTTTTGGACTGGTCCAATTTGAAAGCTGCTGCAGACAAAAAATAAATGTTGATAAATATAGTATTTGTGTAAAATAATGCACATAAAATATTGAGACAAAAGGAGAAACTGCTGGTTATCAGCAGTTTCTTCTTTTGTATCAATGTTTTCCCATGCATGTTCTCTTAGGGACGTCAAAACCAGGTCTTGTTTGGGATAGGGTTATTAATACTTTCCTAAATAACAGAATTTGATACTCTTTACCAAACAGTGATGCCTTTAATGACATCAATTGATTATAGGTTCAGAAATCCTTGCAGAAAAAGAAGAAAATGCTGATGATCAGCATTTTCTTCTTTCCCTTCAAGGTTTTCTAAGCTACAACATAAAGATATTTAACAGAAGTTAGCTGTCTAACTCCTAAACCCTTTCCCAAACGACAAAATTTTAAGGCGGTCCAATTTGAAAGCTGCTGCAGACGACAAAATGAATGATCACAAAAGGCCAAAATGTTTGTTTCATAGCCCAGAAAATATTGAGGCAAAAGGAGATACTGTGATACTGGTTACCAGCAGTTTCTTCTTTTGTCTTAATGTTTTCCCAAGCCAATTCTAATAGAGACATCAAAACCAGGTCTTGTTTGGGAAAGGGTTAAATTACTATCAACATTTTAAGAGGGAGGGGGGGGGGCAATTTCTGTATGTTTTTCTAAACAAAAAGACAAAAAAAGATGTCAAATATAATTCTTTTTGATTTAAGTTGTCTGCAACATCTGTGAACTAGTGACAATGCAAGATCATTCATCACAAAATTATAAACTTTTGAAGGTTGAATCAATGCATGACTCCAAAATTTGGAAAAATTGACATTTTAAATGTCAAAATCTAGGCTGACATGCAAACTAAGTGCATGTTGTTGAGTATGGTTTAACCCTCCCTTTCCCAAACAACACAATTTTAAACTTAGTCAATTTGAAGCGTGCTGCAAAGACAAAATGGCTCTTTAAAAGAAAATTCTGATTTTTAAACAACATAGATTTAGCACAGAAAATATTTAGACCAAAGGAGAACCAGTATTTTCTTGTTTTGTCAGGGCCAGGTCTTGTTTGGGAAAAGGTAGAACAGCTGTTTGAGTCCAGGTCTTGATTTTCAGCCCCCACATTGAACTTTAAAATCCTTCCAAAGCAAATTTTTAGACCTACTTAAAATCCTTCCAAGGCAATTTTGTAGACCTACTCAAATAGGTCTGAGTTGTGGTGGACAAAATTATAGATATCAGAAGTAGAAACTGTGAATGTTGTTGGAAAGAAAATATTTAGGCAAAAGGAGATAATGCTTGTGTTATCAGCATTGACTTCTTTTGTATCAATATTTTAATATCAAGCTTAAACGCTTACATGTGTTAACCCTTTCCCAAACAAGACCTGGTTTTGTTGTCCCTAATAGAATAGGCTTGTGAAAACACTGACACAAAAGAAGAAACTGCTGATAACCAGCAATTTCTCCTGTTGTCTCAATATTTTCTGTGCCATATCATACACAAATTATATTGTCTTAAATAACATCCATTTCGTCGTCTACGGCAGAGCTCTGTCAAATTGGACCACCTTCAAATTTGGTGGTTTGGGAGAGCCTCAGAGGGTTAAAGGGCGTCAATATTCGGGAAGTCTTTTCCTACTGACAAAATTTTAAATCTCCTTAACCCTTTCCCAAACGGCAAATGTTTGGGTGATCCACTTCTAAAGGCCCGGTCCCACTGCACTTTCGGATGCAGAGGATATAAAACATACACAAAATCTTGCTTTCCGTTAGACATCTCTTGCCATCCGTTGGAAGTCCGATGTGTACTTATTGCATATGTTTTATCCAACGGGCATCTGTCAAACGTAATATCATCCGCGCAAGAAGTTTTGAGCTGTCGAAAACTTTTAGAATGGATGAACCTTCCGTCGTGTATGATATAAATCCGCAATATATACGAGCAACAGACGTTCTATGTCCGTTATCAGTCGGCTGTATCCTTTCTTCATCCTATAGGCATCCTTGAAACTCAAATCAACCGAAACTGAAAAGGGATTAATAGGGGAACGATAAGTTAAATGGAATGTCTATACATCGTTAGCAGAACGGAAATAGAAAGGATGTAAGCATATGCATCGCGTATATGAAGTATACAAATAGGAAAAAAGTTTTTTATCTGGGATGTATTCCGTATATTTAGCTGACATCCGCTCCCATCCACCAGGCTTCCCACGAATATCCGTTTAACATCCCCGCTATATACTACTGACATGCTCTCTTTGCCGTTATATTTTTGCCATTTTCTAAAGCGGATGAAAACGGATGGTACCACTACCGAAATTTTGCTTGTCCGCTGTGTCCTTTTTGCATACGTTTTTGTCAATCGGCCAGTGGGACCGGGCCTTAAAACTGCTGCAAATGACAAAATGGAAATAATTAAAGTTAGAATTTATATAGATAATGACATAGAAAATATTGAGACGAAAGGAGAAACTGCTGGTTATAAAGTTAAAGTTTCTATTTAAAGTCTATTTTCACTTGCGTGTTCAACGGACTTTACACTTTAACCAACGATCACTAAGTCTCAATTCGGCTGTTAATAGTCGGCGCCTTCGGCAGCCACAGCTCTTTGGCTTTGAACTCTCCCGTTATCAGCAGTTTCTTCTTTTGTTTCAATGTTTTCCCAAGCCTTTTCTAATGGGTACGTCAAAACCAGGTCTTGTTTTGGAAAGGGTTAAATTGAAACATGTTGCAGGTAACAAAAAATAGAGGGAAAGGATAAAATGGTGGTTGTCATTATTTTCTTATAACTCATTATAGGATAATGATTTCCATATATAACTTTATTTACCATACTTTTATCATGGACATAGGATATAATTCAAAAATTTGTTTGATGTCACTTAAGATCAATACAAAACAACAAAACAAATAAACATCTTGTTTTTCTGATTAATTAAACCACAGTGTTACGTCAAAAGAGAGCTTATTAATTAACAGCTTGTATGTGGAGTGAAAAGATGCAGTCGCTAATAGTCAATTCCCACATAATGACACTTTTTGACAACATACAAGATACAGGCTTTGTAAAACATTGGGATAAATGAAAAAAATTGCTTGTGATAAGTATTTTCTTAATTTCTCTCATTGTTTTCTTCTGATTAAGACCCCAAGATTTATAGTTTCATTCATTTGAAATTGTCGTCTGCAACATCTTTGAATTTTGACCAGTCTTTTGGAAAGGGTTAATGTGACCAAGGTCAATGCATAGTGGTTGCACTTAATCTTTGTATATTTATACAAAAACCAGTTTTGATAACCTAAAGATCTTCTGCATATATTGTTGGAAAAGAAGAAAAAGCTGTTTACCTTTCTCATTTTAACCCATTACCAAACGAAAATTTTTTAGGGTGGTCCAAATTGAAAGGTCCTGCAGACGACAATTTCAAGTGAGTGGAATATTTAATTTTTAGGTCTTTTTTGATGGAAAACATTGTGGGAAATGAAGAAATTGCTTGTCACAAGCAATTTCTTCATTTTCCGCAATGTTTTCCCAGGCCTTTTCTTGTGAGGGAGTCAAAAGGCGTCACTGTGTGGTAATGGGTTAATGTATTGATAATATCTTTTGCCAATTTTCCAATTATGTAAATGATTGGTCTTTTACATACAAATGCCTACAATTTGGAACTGTTTAAGATATTATGTCTTGAAAAGGTTCAACAAATTGTACTTGGAGAAAAAAGGTTCACACATAATTAATTAAACCTTAGGGTCAATAAATTACGGTGCACTTAATAGCATATATAGTGCAAAGTCTATCACTCACTGAATATATACTCCCGGCTATCAAAAAGTAGCCACTTGTCTAATGCAAATGGTCGACAATTTTAGGAATATTCATAAACGTACAGAAATAAATACAAAACATTGAAACATGGTAAGTAAAAAGGCTTTCATGAAAGTATCGAAAATAGTCGAATTGCCCCATTTAAGCTATGGTAGCTTGGTGGTAGTTCCAGGAAATTCGTAACTAATACAGAACTCACTACTGAAATTCACGGTCAAATATAGGGCCGGAAACGGTCCAAAAATGAGTAAGGATATGTGTTTATGATACTTTTTTTATTCGAAATGATCTGTGACTAATAAGTGGTTTTCATTACACCAAAGAGCATTAAAAATCGCGGTTTCTGGTTTTAGTCCAACCAACCCCCAATTTCCTCTCAAATGCTCTATTCTTTGAATTTTTGCTTCTGTTTGGTCTCTAGCAAGTTCCAAATTAAGAAAATGTTTCCTTTCCCTTTACCCACCAACAACTTCCGGTTTTTATCAAACATTTAATATTGCGACTTGCAATACTGGTAGTGCTAAATTTTCTTAGACCTCTATCATTTCAACGGAATGATGAACTGTAAAATTGAAATGGGACTTTTGTTTGTGTTGTAACAGCGTCAACATATGCAGAAAGTGACGGCTGTAAGTAAACAAAATTAAACTTTTTATCCTGAAACACTGTTTTGAACCCATATTACAAACTAAACACGTTTCCGGGCATGTTGAAAGCATTTAACCATTGATATGTGAAAAAGAATGATTAGGAATGCGTATGAATGTGCAAAAACAAAAAGACATTAAGAATTGTGAGAATTATGGATATTTGAAAAGTGGCTACTTTTTTATGACGGTGAGTATACATGTATAAACTTTCACAGGCTTTCAAAGTTTGTGGTTTGAATACTTTCATGCCAACTACTTACTTAATGATTTGATTGACCTAATGTGGAGGCTTTTGCAGGCATGTCACATCAACAGTTTTCCAAAATAAGAATATTTTAGATTGGTCTTACTTTTAAATTATTGCAGAGGAAACAAGATGTGTTGGTGAAACACAAATGCCTCCGAAATGGCCATTTTTAGCTCCACTGGCCAAAGGCCAGCGAGCTATTGTCATGGCGTTGTGTCCGTCGTGCGTCCATGTGTCTGTCCGTGCGTCTGTTAACTTTTTCTTTCAACATCTTCTCCTCTCAAACCAGTGGGCCAATTTTGGCCAAACTTGGCAGGAACGTTCCTTGAGTGATCTTTTTCAAAACTTGGTTGCGAATTTTTGATTCGTCAAAAAATGTGGGCGTGGCAGGGCGGGGCTTATCAGACTTAGAGAAATCGTAAGAAAATTCTTTAAATATCAACCATTGGGCAAATTTGAACCAAACCTGGCAGGAATGTGCCTTTAGTCATTCCGTTCAAAATTTGTTCACAAATTTTTACATTTGTTAAAAAATGTGGCTGTGGCAGGGAGAAAGGGGCTTATCAGACTTTAAGAAATCATAAGAAAATTCTTTAAAAATCGACCATTAGGCCAATTTGAACCAGACTTTGCAGGAATGTTCTTTGAGTCTCTCTTTTCAAAATTCATTCACAAATTTTTACATTTGTCAAAAAAAGTGGATGTGGCAGGGAGGATGTGGCTTATCGGACTTAAAGAAATCTTAAGAAAATTCTTTAAAAATCAACCAGTGTGCCCAATTGTACCAAACTTTGCAGGAATGTGCCTTGAGTCATTCGTTTTAAAATTTGTTCACAAATTTTTATATTTGTCAAAAAATGTGGCCGTGGCAGGGAGAAAGGGGCTTATCAGACTTAGAGAAATCATAAGAAAATTCTTTAAAAATCAACCATTAGGCCAATTTGAACCAGACTTGGCAAGAATGTTCTTTGAGTCTCTCTTCAAAATTTATTCACAAATTTCCAGATTTTGGTGTGTAAGGATTACAAGAAATCATGGGATAATTCTTCCACTGTAGCCAGTGGAGCGATTCAGGCCCTCTTGGGCCTCTTGTTGTAAAATATTAAGTTTTCATAGAGTAAAGGGTTGATAAGGGTTAACGGATGACCTTGAGGAAGGTCAAAGTGCATGGAACAGATAGATATCATTGAAAGGAAGTTGCATACCAAATTGCAGCTTTGTATGTCAAATACTTCTGGAGAAAAGGGAAATGTTAAGTTTTCAGACAGACGCACGGACGGACAGACAGACAGACAGACGGACATGAGTATAACAATATGCCCCTGATCTTTCGATACAGCGGCATAAAAATGAATGTTCTAATCTTTCTTATTAATTAGAATTAAGGAAGTCTGAATCAGGTATTTTTTCCTTCGTTGATTGCAAACACTCTGCTACAAAAGTCTACCATAAAAAGTTTAACATCAAGAGCCAAAACCATGTACAACAAAAAAGATTTTATAACGAACAAAATATTTGTATATCGTTGGTGTAAATGCAAAACCATCTTTGTCGATTGGTGCGAATTTCAAAGTACAAATTTGTGTGCCCTGTGTAGACGATTCTTGCAAGTTTTGAGATATTTTTACTGATCAGTACATATTATTGACACATTATTTGTGAACAATATGTCCAAATTTCAAGTAAGACATTTCAGTTTGGGAAAAGTTACTACACTTTTTTCCCTCCCCTTTAAATTTTTCCAAAACCGAGATACGAGGTTTTGCATTTACAACGACGATATAAAGGTTTATGAAACCTTAATAGAAAAAAGAAACTGCTGGCAGTCAGTATCTCTTCTTTCCTCAGATTGTTTTACGAAATAGTCAAATTTGGTACCCGTCAAATTAGGTATATGAAAACCAGGCATTGTTTGGGATAGGGTATAGTTTACAATGATCACGACAATTTGTCATGGTGTAGTAATTGGTTGTAAAAATGATACTGATCTTAGGTCTTGCTGTACTTTAATCCTTACCCAAATGGCAAAATTTCAGCAAAACTCAAATGAAATGAAGACAACAATTTTGAGAGAATGATATTTTACAATTTTTGGTCTTTCTTGGTAGAAAATATTTTAGTAAGAAATGAAGAAATTGCTTGTCAGAATAGTAATGTAAAGCTCAACCCTTTCCCAAACAACACAATTTTAGATTAAGATTTTGAAAGCCGCAAAATAAGACTGATATATCACAATTATATTGGCGTAAACTGAGCAAACAGCAGTTATGTAATGAATAAATATTATCAGTAACACTGAGGAATTTTAACCTACTAAATACTAAGTAGTAGTTTATTATAGAGAAATTGTCCCTTTGTCCATGGGCTGAGCCTAGAGAGCTGAGTTGGTAATGTCAGAGTCTATCAATCCAGATGCCATGGGTTTGAACCAAGGTTAGCCAAAATCCTATTTGAAATTTGACAAGTTGTTTGTCTATCACCAGTGGAGGTGAATCATCTTAGTGAAAATGATCAACTGGTGATTCAGATTGGATGTTATTTGTACTGGTGAGAGAAAAACCAAGATCACATGGTTAGGTCACCAGCCATCGCAATATGACTGGAAAATTGTTAAATGTGATATTGAACCCTATTAATCCATTACCAGACAACAAAATTTTCGACTGTTCCTGAATTCAAAGGTGTTGTAGATTACTATTTCAAGTTGATGAAATTTTAAAAATCTTTACATTTTTGGTTAGAAAACATTGTGGTGAATGAATAAATTGCTTGTTCAATGGGTTGATTTGGTAGAAAAACACAGATAAGACTGCAGAAAACATTGAGGCAAAAGAAGAAAATGCTCATGATCAGTATTTTCACCATTTGCTGCGATATCTTCTGTGCTATATTGCACAGAAATTCTATCTTTAACCCTTTCCCAAACAAGCCCTGGTTTTGACGTCCCTGATAAAAAAGGATTGGGAAAACATTGAGACAAAAGAAGAAACTGCTGACAACCAGCAGTTTCTCCTTTTGTCTCAATATTTTCTGTGCTGTATTATACACAAATTCTTTCGTAAACAAGGTCCATTTGTCGTCTGCAGCAGCTTTTGAAATGGAAATTTTGAGAATTTGCTGTTTGGGAAAGGGTTAAATCAATATCAATTATGTTCTTTGACGCTCCTTTGAAATGTCATATATTTTGTTGTATATATATATAAGAAAAGTTTAAACACCAAATAAAATACTCAAACATGTGATAGAAAAATAAGCTAATCCAAATTTGTTGTGAGAAAAGATAAAGAATGCTACATGCATCTTTATCAATATCAATTATGTTCTTTGCCCCTCCTTCGGAATGTAATATATTTTGTTGTTTGGGAAACAAACATGTGACAGAAAATAATAGGCATGTCCAAAATTGTTGTGAGAAAAGATAAAGAATGTTACATGCTGTATCAAATTTTCTGAATTTTCAACTCTCCCACATGTTCAAAACTATTTAAGAAGAATAATTGACCATGTGATTTAGAAGTTCTTTAACCCTTTCCCAAACGACAAAATATTTGTGTGATCCACTTCAAAATTTGATACAAATGACAAAATGGATGTTATCAAAGATAGGATTTGTATAAAATATGGCATAGAAAATATTGAGACAAAAGGAGAAACTGCTGGTTATCAGCAGTTTCTTCTTTTGTTTCAATATTTTCCGAAGCCTTTGCAATTAGGGACGTCAAAACCAGGTCTTGTTTGGGAAAGGGTTAAGTAGGATTCTGAGGAATGATGTATCAAATTGTCTAAATTTTCAACTCCCACATTTTCAATAATAGCAGAATAATTGGCTATGTGATCTTGATTTTTTTTTTAATTTATTGTTTTTCATTGATCTAAATATGAAGTGATATTTGTAATAGTGCATCCCACACAGATGGTATTTACGTATGTTAATCCCTTCCTAAAAAACTATTGGTTTTGAGGTCTCCTGCAAAGAAGACTTGGGGAAACATTGAGACAAAAAAGAGAATGCTGATAACCAACATTTTCTTCTTTTGTCTCAATATTTTCTCTGCTATTAATATGTACATTTTCATCAACATTGGATAAGTTGTTAGACAACAATTTCCAGTGAATGAATTTTTATACGCCGCCGGAGGCGGACGTATATTGGCGTCATCTTCTCCGTCTGTCCGTCCGTCCATCCGTCCGTCCGTCCATCCGTCCATCCGTCCGTACGTACGTCCACTTTTCTTGTCAACGCAACTCCTCCTAAGTTTCTGGCTGGATCTTATTGAAACTTGGTCAATGTTATCACCTCAATTGGTAGATGTGCATGAAGGAAGGATTTTATGGTTCGTCGATTTTTGCCTGAGTTACGCCCCTTAAAAACTTAGTCTCTGGGGCTTATTGAAATTGCAGCCTTGTCAACGCAACTCCTCCTAAGTTTCTGGCTGGATCTTCTTGAAACTTGGTCAATGTTATCACCTCAATTGGTAGATGTGCATGAAGGAAGGATTTTATGGTTCGTTGATTTTTGCCTGAGTTATGCCCCTTAAAAACTTAGTCTCCATCCGTCCATCCGTCCATCCGTCCGTACGTACGTCCACTTTTCTTGTCAACGCAACTCCTCCTAAGTTTCTGGCTGGATCTTATTGAAACTTGGTCAATGTTATCACCTCAATTGGTAGATGTGCATGAAGGAAGGATTTTATGGTTCGTCGATTTTTGCCTGAGTTACGCCCCTTAAAAACTTAGTCTCTGGGGCTTATTGAAATTGCAGCCTTGTCAACGCAACTCCTCCTAAGTTTCTGGCTGGATCTTCTTGAAACTTGGTCAATGTTATCACCTCAATTGGTAGATGTGCATGAAGGAAGGATTTTATGGTTCGTTGATTTTTGCCTGAGTTATGCCCCTTAAAAACTTAGTCTCTGGGGCTTATTGAAATTGCAGCCTTGTCAACGCAACTCCTCCTAAGTTTCTGGCTGGATCTTCTTGAAACTTGGTCAATGTTATCACCTCAATTGGTAGATGTGCATGAAGGAAGGATTTTATGGTTCGTCGATTTTTGCCTGAGTTACGCCCCTTAAAAACTTAGTCTCTGGAGCTTATTGAAATTGCAGGCTTGTCAACGCAACTCCTCCTAAGTTTCTGGCTGGATCTTCTTGAAACTTGGTCAATGTTATCACCTCAATTGGTAGATGTGCATGAAGGAAGGATTTTATGGTTCGTCGATTTTTGCCTGAGTTACGCCCCTTAAAAACTTAGTCTCTGGGGCTTATTGAAATTGCAGGCTTGTCAACACAACTCCTCCTAAGTTTCTGACTGGATCTTAATGAAACTTGGTCAATGTTATCACCTCAATTGGTAGATGTGCATGAAGGAAGGATTTTATGGTTCGTCGATTTTTGCCTGAGTTATGCCCCTTAAAAACTTAGTCTCTGGGGCTTATTGAAATTGCAGGCTTGTCAACACAACTCCTCCTAAGTTTCTGGCTGGATCTTAATGAAACTTGGTGGATGTTATCACCTCAATTGGTAGATGTGCATGAAGGAAGGATTTCATGGTTCATTGATTTTTGCCAGAATTATGCCCCCTTCAATCTTAGTCTCTGGGGCTTAATGATATTTCAGCCTCGTGATAGAAATTCCTTCCAGGTTTTTCACTGGATATTTATAAAAACCTTTTTGTGAACACAATTTTTTAAAGGTTTTTCAGTGAATATTTATAAATCCTTGTCAATGTCATTTTTTTGTCTCAAGTTTTATAAGTGGCGGCGTATATTGTGACGATGGCACTCTTGTTACATTTTTGCGTTAATGGGAATTGTCATCATGTGGGAATGGGTTGAGTCTTGAGGTTTATGTGTTGATGTGAAATTGGAGGCAAGACAAAGATTGTAGACAGACAAGGTTCCAATTAAAATGGTGTGGCAATTCAATTTTTCTTTTAATTCACTGACCTTTTTGTACTTGCAGTTTGTTGATTATCCATAAAGTTATTTCAATTTCAATCATGACTTAACCAAAGTTACAGCTCTGGACTCAAAGTCAATAGAATTGTTTACTATATTATGGAAATTAAAGAAACTATTTTGTTTGAAGGTTTAATCCATTACCACACAAAAACGCCTTTTGACACAACACAAGATAAAGGCTTTGGAAAACACTGTGGTAAATGAAGAAATTGCTTGTGACTAGAAATTTCTTCATTTCCCACAATATTTTCTATCAAAAAGGATAAAAAATGTCAGATTTTACTCATTTGAAATTGTCATCTGCAAGATCTTTGAATTTGGACCAGTTAAAAAAGGTTGAATATTTTGAGTTATCTGACAGCTGATTAACAGCCACGTGTCTAAAATTTGGCATAAATAATGGGTTGAAAATTAAGTTGAACTTGAATTTCAACATTTTTAGGTGTTTTGAACGGAAGTTGGTATAAAATTTCTCCAAAACAAGCTATTTTGATATGTTACTAGGAAGGCTTTTGAAAAGATAATATCAGATCTATGTCAATTATTCAAATATTATTCATAAAGCAAAATACTTGGCGAGATATTTTTCAAAATAGTGATTTCTTTTCTATAAAAATGCACTTTTTTGTGGTTTTAGAATGCACAAATTAACGCGCAAAAATAATGGTTATGTTATGAAAAGGGAAGAAATTAGGTTGAGTATTAGATTTTTCCATAAATATGTATTGAAATTTTGAAATAAGCTAAAGTACCCCTTTGATTTGATGGCGAACTCGTCATGCTTTATTTTATTTTAGAATTATTAAAATAAGCTAGGATCTGGAAAAACGTCCCTTATAGCATTTGAGAACAACATGGTTCCATGTCAGTTTGCGTATACACGCAGCCTGACCAGGAACCATATTGTTCTCCAATAGCTTTCTCTTGGTCTGTAGCAACCATTTAAGAGTAACATGGATGCTGGCTAGACTGCATCTAGGCACAGATTGATCTTGAAACATGGCTGTCTCAAATGCTATAAGGGACATTTTTCCAGATCTTGGCTCAGATTATTTTATTTATTGCATTAAACAATAATTATCATGCAAGTGATGTTGCATGAAAAAATATGTTGAATGTAAAATGAATATGATCCGAGTGATAAAATTTTCAATGTTTTCCCAAATAAGTAAGCTCTGAATTTGTCCCTGATAGAAAAGGCTTGGGAAAAACATTGAAGCTTAAAGAAGAAAATGCTGATAAGCAGCATTTTCTCCTTTTGCCTCATTATTTTCCCAGCTATATTGTACACAAAACCTATCTTTATCAATGTTAATTTTGATGTCTGCATCACCTTTCAAATTTAAAGTCTTAATTTCTGCTGTAAAGGAAATTGTAAAGGTGCTCCATCTGGATAGGTATTTTCATTGCGCAGAACCAAAATGTAGTATCACACTTGCAGAGAATCACAAAAATCCATTCCCACACATTGGTGCTTTGTGACGTCCCACAGAATAAAGGCTTTGGGAAACTTTGTGAAAAACTAAGAAATTGCTGATCACAAGCACTTTCTTTATTTCCAATAATGTTTTCTACACAAAGTAAGAAAAAACCCAAACAATCCATTGACTTGAAATTGTCGTCTGCAACATTTCAAATGTGGAACATGCCATAATTTTGCTGTCTGTAATTGGTGAACCATAGTTTTCCATTTTGTATTTCAGATAACACTACAATAGGCTCCTCCCCCATGACCACAAACAATGATATCTCACCACAAGAAGAAACCATGGCGGAGAAAATCCTGCCGTGGATGGAAAACTCTGGCGACCCGTCACCCACTCACCTCGCAGATAGCATACCCAACAACGAACCTGTCATTGCTCATGTCCCTACGTGGGTCAACAATTTATCGTATTCACATATAACGGAGACCGGATCGCCATATGTTTCTCCGCAGACAACGGTTATTCCGTATCCCACAGACAATCACAGGCCCGTGTTTTCGTTATTCCCGCCGAAGGAGCCTGATCCGCTGGATACTTCAACGCAGCCGGCGATCGAAGCTAGTGACTATTTCCCCACGCCCTGGGCACATAATGGCATTTCAGAAGATGACGAGTGTCCGCAAGTTTCACATATGTTGAGTGAAAAAGCGGGCGAACGTTCAGGTGATTATTTACATTCCACGCACATGGAAAAACCTCCGGATCATCATCATGTGATCATCCCCACCAATCAGGGCTCAGATCAAAGTTCAAATAATAAACACAATAACGGTAAATCTCATTTATCTGAAGTGGCATCTGCGCCAGATATTCATCATTGGAAACCGTTAGCAAAAAGTTTATACACCGAACTTGCACGCCTTCAGTCAGATACTATGTTGGAAGAAATGGCATATCAAGAGGGAGTGAAAAATCGTGTTCAAGAATGGCTCCGACGGACTAGCGTCGATGATGAAAATCAGGCTGACGATGAAGATGATGATGACGATGAAGAACAAGATGCCGTCTTCGATAATAAACTTAAACAGTTGTTGGAAGAGGAACTAGATAATGAAATGGACTCGAAAAAATGACGAAGGCTTATTTCTTAGGTCTTTTTTAGGAAATATTTAGGAATTTTTTATTGCTTTTTATCAAATCTCTTTGCCTACTAGATATCAAAAATCTTTCTCAGATCAAAACCTTGACCTCCCTAAGAGAAAGGGCATGGGAAAACATTGAGACAAAAGAAGAAAATGCTGATAATTATCAATTTCCCTTTTGTCTCAATATTTTCTGTGCTTTATTCAACAAAAATATTTCTTTTAAACAACAATTTTGTTGTATGCAGCAGCTTTGATATTGGAACAGTCTAAAATTTTGCCATTTAGAAAAGGATTAATGTTTCAATTCATGTCAATTTCATACTGATATATTGGCATATTTAGTAGGCAAAAAGTAAACCTAGAAATTAAGTGCCCCATCTAGGAGGGATGCAATCTTGTATCAAGACATGAAATTTTTTAAGCAATATTTTTAACACCATGCGGTCATTTCTTAGCAAAATTGTCGGTTTGTTTTGACCCAAGTGAAGATTCCATTTCTTTGCACATTTAACCCTTTCCCAAATGGCGAGGTTTAAGAAGCTAAATATGACAAAAAATGTGTTACCAAATTACTTATACAGTGAAGGAAAGAGAAGAAAAATGCTGGTTATCAGTCTCAGTCTTGGTTTGGAAACAGTTAAAGACTGAGTTCACTGTTATATTTTTATGAATCGTCGTTGTTGTTATAAAATCTCGTAACTAAAGCTTCAATCAAGCTTTAATAGTTACATTTTAGATTTACACTGGCGAAATACTAGTGGTTGTCTGAAATTAAATTAAGGTTAACTGCATAAAATCGTTCCCTATTGCTCCCTCCTGTGTTGGGCTACCATCAATAGTCACTTGATAATGCAATATTGAAGTCTTTCAGCTTTGTGGTCAAATAATTAGTATTTACAAACTTTAGTCAGTCAGTTTGATGGGATAGCAGAGCTACAGATAAGAGGGGGTATAGCTCATGAGAAATGACCTGGCAGAGCATCTCTAGCTAATTAATAGAGATGCTGTGCCAGGTCATTCATCATGAGCTATAATGCTTTTCAAAATGAAATATTTCATTTATTGTGCATCAAACCCTAAGTTGTTGGTACTTTTTAGAATGGTCTTAACCCGCTACCAGAATGGCCAAATTTTAAGCTAGACCAAATGCTAATATTATACAGACACTATTGAGTGCTTTGAAAATGTGCATTTTGAGGTGTTTCTGGGTAGAAAACATTGTGGGAAATGAAGAAATTGCTTGTCATTAGCAATTTCTTCAATTTCTACAATGTTTCCCCAAGCCTT
Organism: Fragum sueziense; assembly: GCA_963680895.1. Lineage (NCBI taxonomy): Eukaryota > Metazoa > Mollusca > Bivalvia > Cardiida > Cardiidae > Fragum > Fragum sueziense. The sequence goes on from CAVMGG010000719.1 coordinate 28,044, forward strand.
TATCTCCTGGAGGCATCAAAAGCGTCAATGTGTGAGAATGAGTTAAATAATTTAAATAGAGCACCCACAACATAGGGTTTAGATTTGAAATAAAAAATTTAAAATGTTTTTATCCCCTCTTACCTGTGGCTGTGGGTCAGTGCAACACTATAATTGTAAGTGTATAAAATAGTAGAATTCATTTCTTTTAGTTAAGAACTAATCCTTTAGTTTGCGTGCGGTACATTTTCCTGTACTTTATTTTCTGACTATTCTCCATTCTAAGGAAATCATAAGATCGTCAGCTTTTGTGAAAAGATTATCACAACTCATTTCCATTCTTTCTCTTTAAACGCCCATTGAAGACGAGACTTATTATGGGATAACCTATGGCATCCAGGGGGACGCCCCATCCACTACTTTGTCCTAAGCATAACTCTGTCACCTTATATGTGATTGACTTTAAACTTTGCAGGTATGGTCTTCTCATTGTTATTATACGCTTGAAGGGTCATATTATGTTATGGCCCCGGTCGTCCGTCTGTCCATCTGCCCGTCCGTCCGTTAGCAATTTCTTGTGTGCGCAACTCCTACAGTTTTGATCAGAATTTTATTAAACTTACCACAATGATTTTCAATTGTGTCTATTTGTGCACACCGCTTACGGAATTCAGATGACTCTTTTCGTTCTTGAATTATCTGCCCTTGAATTGAAAAAATGGCCAATTTTACTTACAAGCCATTCTCGGGCGTATATGCGCCGCTCTGCGAAGCTCTTGTTACAGAGTGCATTGTCCAGGAACCATAAGGCTATCCAGCTTATTTTTGAGTTATTGCCCTTTGTTGTTTGACATTATGCAGTGATAAGGGCATATATTATGACAGGCTGACACTCTTGTTTGTAATGTTTCTCTTTTTGCATGGTCCTCAAAAATGTTTGATACTCTAATGGTTAAAAAGAAGACAGGAAAATGTACCATATGCTGTATAGTATGCATTGTTTGTCAAAATAGAGTCCTTTGTAGAATGAAATAGAACTTGAAATAATTGTATTAATTGTAAATTTTTCATATTTCATCATTTTTTGTGGGTTTTATAAAAGATTATTGATGCTATTCATCACTCATAATGAATTATTCGGCCAAAAATTGTGTTTTCCGTGTATAATTGTTTCAAAAGAGTAGGCTGGATATAGCTTTTTACCACAGCTTGCATTGAAAATACATAGGTTTTTCAACTGAGACAAAATGTAAAAACAAAAAACATTTTTGGCAAAAGAGAAAAAGCTGGTGTTAAAAAGCTTTGTCATGTTAGCGAACAGATGTTTCATATTTTCGCAACATATTTTCAGCACTACATTGTACACAAATCCTATCTTTATAAAAACACATTTTGTCATCTGCAGAAGCTTTCAATTTGTGACACATTAATTATAGACAACATTAAGGAAAACAAGAAAATGTCGATAATAGCGCTTGATAGTCAGGCTTTTCTCCTTTTGCCTTAATATTTTCTCTGCGATATTGTATGTATACAAACCCTATCTTCACCAACATCTGTTGTGTCATCTGCAGCAGATTTCGAATTTGAACAGCCTAAACTTTTGCAATTTTGGGAATATGTTAACCCACCAAAATGAGATAAGATCCATTATGGTTCTCAGGACAATATCAGATTATTCTTAATTATAGATTTATTATTTGCCAACTAAACCCAATGTTTTTGGTACTCATTAGAATTGTCCTGAGACGATTCTAACGAGTACCAACAACATAGGATTCGATTTGCAATTTATTGTTTGCCTTTATGTTTTAATCAGGACCTCAATTTCATGCCATATCTTTTAGTTTATACATGTAATAGTTTTGGGGACATTTTTCTGTGAAACATGTTCTCAACCCTGTCCTAAACTAGACCTGGGGCCAGTTTCATAAAAACATTTGAAAGAATATTTATGTCTTTCGGATGTCTCACATCATTTGTAGAACAAGAACCATGTAGGGGTAATCTATCAATACCTAGGTAATGGGATTGTTGTTTTAAGCATTTCATGAGAAATTGGTTAAGACAAAAATATGTCTTCAACCTTTGGATGAAACTGGCCCTTGGGCCCAGTTGGGCCAGTTTCATCAAAACATGAAGACATATTTTTGATTTACCAATGTCCTATGAAAACGCTGTAAGCAACAGTCGCATTATGTGGGTCTTGAAAGCTTTGCAATACATGGTTGTCCTAAGTGTGTCGTAAGACATCAGTGAGACAAAATAGGTCTTAATATTGTTTTCATGAAATGTACCCCGGATTTTGACTAATAGAAAAGACTTGGAAAAATATTGAAACAAAAGAAGAAAATGCTGACAATCAGCATTTTCTTCTTTTGTCTCAATATTTTCTCTGAACTTATATCCTATTATTACCAACAGCTATTTTCTTGTCTACAGCAGCTTTCAAAATGGAATAGTCTAAATTATTGTTGTTTTGGAAAGGGTCAGTTAAATGGGGTGCATTATCTATGATATAATGAATAAAATTTCAACAAATAAATGAAAGTGTTTTGTGCTGATTGTTTACCAATTGTATGGTTGATTGATTGCTGTTTAACACCTCTTTCAACTGCTATGGTCATATCCCGGCTGCTAGAGCTCCTAACCATGGACTCTTGTCATTTGTCATACCAGTACTACTCAACTACAGTACCAAGCCTTACAGCTGCTTGGCCACATGTTAACAGTTATCAAACCATTGCTGGGAGAGAATTTTGTCTGAAAGGGTATTTTCAGCTACCAGGATACCTTTGACCTCATGAGTGAGAGTCTGGTGCGCTACCTTAGCCGCAGCCTCACCAATTGTATGGCTGGAATAGATTAATACTTATCATGCTCAATAAGCTGTAGTGCAACTCCCTCGTGCCTTTCAAGTAAATCAGTGTTATGTGGCTACAGCTTTCAAATTTCCTCACAGCTTGATGTCTTCGACTTTGTCTCTAAGTTGAGTGATTTTGAGGTATTCCATGTCAAAAACTGCAGATTATCATAAGAGCTATTTCCTTCTTTGCCTGCAATGTCAAATCCTTTACTTGTGGGGTTGTCAAAAAAAATAATTCATAATTTGCATCTTTCCTTTTGCTTTAATGTTTTCTGGGCTATTTTTAACACAAATCCAATCTTTGTCAACATCCGTTTTATCATATGCAGCAGCAGACCACCCTAAGCTTTTTCCGTTTCAGCAAAAGCTGTTTCAGGTGAGAGGATGGATGTTCGTAAAGGTTGAATTTGAATGCAATATAGCATAGAACATAATATAATTGAGGCGAAAGGAAAAAATGCTGATTATCAGCATTTGCTTCTTTTGCCTCAATATTTCCTCATGCCTTTGTCAATAGAGGCGTCAAAGCCAGGTCTTGTTTGGAAAAGGGTTAACCCTTTCCCAAACAAGACCTGGTTTTGACATCCCTAATAGAAATGGTTTGGGAAAACATTGAAACAAAAGAAGAAACTGCTGATAACCAGCAGTTTCTCCTTTTGTCTCAATATTTTCTATGCCATATTTTACACAAATTATGTCTTTAATAACTTCAATTTTGTCATTTGTGGCAGTTTTTGAAGTAGATCACCCTAAAACTTGCCGTTTGGGAAAGGGTTAAATTCAAAAGCTGTTTCAGGTGAGAGGATGTTCATAAAGGTTGGATTTGAGTGCAATATAGGATAGAACATATCGTTGGTTGGGGAGTCAAAACCTCGTAACTACAGCTTGACAAAGCTGGAGTTACGAGGTTTTGATCTCCCACCGGCGATATTGAGGTGAAAGGAAAAAATGCTGATTATCAGGCTCAGCATTTACTTCTTTTGCCTCAATATTTTCTCATGCCTTTGTCAATAGAGACGTCAAAGCCAGGTCTTGTTTGGAAAAGGGTTAATGTTGATTGATTTGGGTTTAAGGCCACTTTCAACTGCTAGGGTATTATTGCGACACCAGGAACACCTAACCATGGATTCATGTCTTTTCTCATACCAGTAGAACTACAACAGCATTTCCAAGCCTCCAGCTGCTTGCCAACATAGGTGAACGATATTAATACACCATTGGATTGGTGACAATTTTGTCAGAAAGGATATTTGGCCGAACCCTGGACCTCAGAGTCAGAGTATGGTGCACTGCCAACTGTGCCAGATTTATGGCCGCGGCTGAAAGTGTTAACCCTTTCCCAAATGACAAAATTTTGGACTTTTCCAATTGGAAAGGTGTTGCAGACGTCAATTTCAAGTGAATAAAATTTTGCATTTTTTGGTCTTTTTATGTAGAAAACCTTGTGGGAAATGAAGAAATTGCTTGTCACAAGCAATTTCTTCATTTTCCACAATGTTTTTCAAAGCTATCATCTTGTAGGGAGTCGAAAAGAGTCACTGTGTGGTAATGGGTTAATGTAATGTACATGTTGTTTATCAACAATAAGGCAGGTTCATGTGGATGACAACAGACTCATAAATGACAAGCAGGTTGAAACGACATGACAGCTATAAAGCATTATCCGACCCGTTACACTAAAAGGGACCTTCTGGGGAGTCTGTAATATAAAATTGGAATTCGCCAACAAAAACTAAGTTGTTACAGGGTATTTATGGTGCACTATAATGTACATGTTGTTAATCCAACAATAAAGCACCTGGTTCATGTAGATGACAACAGACTCATAAATGACAAGCAGGGTTGAACCGACATGAAAGCTATAAAGCATACATATCACTGTCAAATGCAGGTTATGTGGAAAAAAAAACTAGAGTTATTATATCGTCGTTGTAAATGCAAAACCTCGTATCTCGTTTTTGAAAAAAATTTAAAGGGGAGAGAAAAAAGTGTAATAACTTTTCCCAAACTGAAATGTTTTACTTGAAATTTTGACATATTGTTCACAAATAATGTGTCATTAATACTGATTAGTAGAAATATCTCAAAACCAGCGAGAATTGTCTAAACTTGGCACACAAGTTTGTACTTTGAAAATCGCAAGAATCGACATACGAGGTTTTGCATTTACACCGACGATATATCATGTAAAAAGGGACCATGAATGTATCCACAAAAAATTCCCAAAGGGGTAAAGCAAAAAAATTCAAGAATACAGAAAATTTGGACTGCTCCATTTTGAAGAGTTGCAAAAGACAAAGTAAATTGTATCAAAAGTAGAAAATGTGTGTTCCAGAGAAAAGAGGATGTTTAGGGAAAATAAGAAATTGTTTTAATTACTTGCAATCTCTGTAAACTTAGTGTTTTCCAAAACTACTTTCATTAGGTACATCAACACCAGGCCCTGGATTCTCGAAAAGCAAGTACAGTCGACACTCGTTATGTCGACATCGGATAAGTCGAATTTTCGCTTAAGTCGAAGTTAAAATCTGGTCCCGTCCTCATCTATTGACATATTTTTTTCAAAACAAAATAATTTCGAACTGAATATAGCCATTGAAATATAGTAGGAAAAGGATAGAAATTGCTCGACAGGAGCAATTTCTTTCCTTTTCCTTCTATATTTCAATAATATTCGTACTTGATAAGTTTCAAAAACGGTCAAATATCAAATATCTCGAAGCCGAACAAAATCGGATGAGTCGAACTCCGGATATGTCGAGGTATTTTGACGGCCCCTAAGACTTCGACAAAACGAGTGTCGACTGTACATTCTCATGAGTACATGCTCAACTTCAATTGAATACAAATCAATGTTTAAAATTGGTATTCGATTGAAGTTCACATGGATTTCGTGTGATTTGAGCACGGTGCTCAGATTTGAGTCTGAAAACGTCCTTGATTTTTTTTTTTGAGAAACCGGGGCCAGGTCTTGTTTGGAAAAGGTTTTACTGATTGATGTGTCTAGGCCTGACAGACCTTTCCATTATATTGCAAGAAGACTGCTGGTAGGCCATGTAAAAAGGTCCAGCAGAGCCATCAAGACGGCATATGAACTAGAGGCACCAGGAAAATATGCTGTTGGGAGACTGAAAGCGTGATGGAAGGAACTGAATCCCCATAACGTTGGAACAATCCCACACCCTGCACAATAATCAAAACGCTGATGATGATGATGATGATGATGATGATGATGATGATGATGATGATGATGATGATGATGATGATGATGATGATGATGATGATGATGATGATGTTCCATGTCTCAAATATAATTCACATGGCTACACTTTTGATGAATGTTCAGAAAATCTAGCCAAAAAAGTTTCTGTGTAAGACTATAATCCACTTGGTCACAATAACAACTTCAACTCATTCCTAAATGACAAAAAAATAACATGCTCCGGTTAAAACACTACTGCAGTTGATAAAATGGATGCTGATAAGATAAGATTTGTGTACAAGAAAATATTAAGGCAAATGACGAAAAATCCTGATTTGGATTTTCTACTTTTGTATAAATTGTTTACCCCAAGCCTTTTGTTTTGTGGATGTCAAATTGGGTCTTGTATGAGAAAGGTTTAACTCATTACCACACAATGACTATTTTTGACTCCCCCCAAGATAATTGCTTTGGAAAACATTGTGGAAAATGAAGAAATTGCTTGTGACAAGCAATTTCTTCATTTCCCACAATGTTTTCTACCAAAAAAGACTGAAATATGTAACATTCCCTTCACTTGTAATTGTCGTCTGCAACATCTTTCAATTTGAACAGCCCAAAATTTTTGTCGTTTGGGAATGGGTTTGTGTCTCAAATGTGGTCAACATGTCAACACCTCTGTTTCTGTAAATTATGACAATCTTGCCGAAAAAGTTTTCCATGTAAAACCACCGATTTGCGTCACTTTAACAACTGTAAACACTGTCCTAATACGCATTTTAACCCATTACCTGACTTGAAATTTTTAGACTGGAGCAACTTTTAAGATGTTGCAGATGACAATTTCAAGTGAATGAATTTCTTTCTATTTTTGGTCTTTCTGGGTTGAAAAGATTGTGTTTCTTCATTTTCCTCAATGTTTTCCAAAGCCTTTATTTTGTGGGGTGTCAAAAAAAATGTCATTTTGTGGGAATGGGTTAAATCATGTTCATAAAATAATATCAGCAAGGAAAACAACACTGTTAACCTTTTCCTAAAGAGGAGCAGTTGAAATTGGTCCAATTTGAAAGCAGCAACAGCTGCCAAAATGGATGATGATTAAGATAAGATTTGTGTACAATACAGAAGAGAAAATACTGAGGTAAAAGGAGAAGATTCTGATTATCATCATTTTCTTCCTTTGCCTCTACGTTTCCCAAAGTGTATTTCTAAAAAGTCACTCAAAACCAGGTCTTGTTAGGGAAATGATTAAATACTATCATACGCATTTTACATGTCATCAAGATAATTTTTACATTATGTTCATAAAATAATTCAAGCGAGGAAACAACAAAGTTGAACCTTTTTCCCAAACATTACTGAGAGATAGTTTTAAACAGTTACTTTATATCAATGGGACAAAAGCTAGAAACTTATTTTGCTCCTCCTCGATTCTGCTTCCTGGAAAAATCACCTGTAGCCTAATGCATGGGCAAATAAGAAGCCAAGATCAACATTGACGATCAAACTCAAAACTTGATCATGAAGCCAACGCTCTATTCCTCGACCACGGACATCACTAAGATAAATGCTATAGAAAACATTGTGAAAAATGAAGAAATTGCTTGTGAAAAGCAATTTCTTCATTTCTCACAATGTTTTCTATCCAAAAATACCAAATTTTGTAAAATTCTGATCACTTGAAATTGTCGTCTGCAGGATCTTTCAATTTGGACAACCCTAAAATTTTGTTGTTTTGTAATGATAGCTCTAGAAAACAGAAAGAAAAGATGAATGTGCTGATTTACTTCTTTTCTCTCTGTGTTTTCTAAAGTCACAACTTGCAAATTTTATGTCTCGCAAAATTATTTTTTGCCAGTGAAATGTCTTTCATTTGGGCCAGTGTAAAATTCGAAGATCTGAAAAAGGGTTTACAAGGCATTAACCTGTTACCAAACGACAACATTTTGGGTTGTTCCAAATTCAAACATGTTGCAGACCACGATTTCAAGTGAATAAAATTTATAATCTTTTGGACTTTTTGGGTAGAAAACAATGTGGGAAATGAAGAAATTGCTTGTCACAAGCAATTTCTTCATTTTCCACAATGTTTTCTAAAGCCTTTTCCTTTCGGGGAGTCAAAAAGAGTTAATGTGTGGTAATGGGTTAAACTGTCATTTTCTGACAATAACTGTCTGTTGATTGAATTTAAATGCTAAATCTGAAGGAAGTTGTGAAAATTTGCATATACATGTACATGCCATGCAGTAGATCTATACCTTTCCCAAACACTTTTCAAGCACATTAAAAAGATTTAAATTGCTTAACCCTTTCCCAAACGGAAATTTTTTTTGATTAACCCATTTCAAACGCTAATGCAGCCATCAAAGTAGATGTCGAAAAAGAATGGATCTGTGTAAAATATAACAAAGAAAACATCGAGACAAAAGGAGAAACTGCTGGCTATCAGCAGTTTATTCTTTTGTCTCAATGTTTTCTCAAGCCCTTATCAATAGGGACGTCAAAACCAAGTCTTGTTTGGGAAGGTCAAACTCCAAGATCAAGGTCACTAGGTCAAAGGTCATGGTCCAAAATGAAAGGTCAAGGCTGTATCTGTAATAGCAAGATATAGACCAGATTAAAGTTTTTTGGGGAGACCCAACGCTACGCTACACTAGGGTAGTGACATTAGCTCCCCGGACATTAAGTCCCAGCTCGCCAAAAAGGCTTTGCAAAACATTGTGCAGAATTAAGAAATTGTATGTGATTAGCAATTTCTTCATTTCCCACAATGCATTCTTACAAGAAAGACCAAAAAGTGTAAAACTTTTGTCACTTGAACTAGTTGTCTGCACCATCTTTGAATTTGAACCAGTCTGGTAATGGGTTCCATTGATAAATCTGAGAGGTTAAAAATTATAGAGGACCCAAAAGAATAACAAAGTAAATATGGAATAAATCATAAAAATATTTTATTTTTATAGAATGTTTGTAATTATGCAGATTATTGTAGTAATACTGAGAATAAATTTCTTAACGGATAACTGATTTGTCATCCACTAATGAGCCTTAACTAAACATTTTCCCTCACAATCCAAAGGTTTTGACATCCAGAATTTTAGACTACCACAAATCAAGATCAGACATTTCCAAAATGTTGTGTGATTAGGGTCTATGATGCTCTCCTATGGTTGCTGTAGGTCAAAGACAAACTATTAGAGAACAAAATTGAGCGTGATAAGACTGTGTGTGTGCACAGGCTGATCTGGATCCATGTTGTTCTCAAATGCTATAGGTGACCCTTTTTACAGATCAAGGCTCATATGTTATACATTTTTGATTGAGAGTTTAAAATGCTATAATTTTGATGTCATACTTTGTAATACTGTTCTTAATATACCTTTTGATAAATTATTTGAAAACAAAGAAATATGGTATCTTTGACAATACTCAAATGAATACTGGTCATAATCTTATATGTCATGTGCACTGCTCATAAGTTGTAAAATATGTGAAAAAGAAAATATTCCTAGATAATTAATAAACATTAAAATAGACATAAAAATATCACATTTTCATCACAGTTTTAAAAAAATCAACAAAACAAATGTCTTACAGTACAGCACTTTAAAATCACTATATCACAAACTTAAACAACCATTAACATAATGGCATTTGAAAAATTCTGAGACAAATTATGCTTATTACTGAATTTTGATAATAAAAATCTTGAATAAGATATATCGTATGTTCTAAACTTTTTATTGCAAGAATGAAATGGTAACCCTTTCCTTCATAAAACCTGGTTTTGAAGGACCTGTTAGAAATAGCACATGAAAACATTGAGACAAAAGAATACAATTCTGAAAGTAAGCATTCTTTTTCCTTTTGCCTCAATATTTTCTTTGCTAAAATTTGTCTAGTCTTTTACTTATCAATATTGATTTTTACTTCTGCAACACCTGTCAAATGGATCCCTTGGGTTTTTATGTTTGGGAAAGGGTTTATCCTTTCACATAGGAAATGTTTAGGAACTTACACATGTAAAAATCTCCAAAGTTTTGTTAGTTTATCAAACTTGAATACATCATACAAAATGAAAAAAACATCAGTAACAACCAAAACTTAACAATGCACCTAAAACAAAAACCTTAATTAAATTGATCAATACAAATTTACAAATAACCCTTTCCAAGCAAGACCTAATTTTGATGAACATCCTAATATGTTTGGTAAATTATTGAGGCAAAAGAAGAAAATGCTGATGACCAGCATTTTCTCCTTTTGCTTTAATATTTTCCATGCTTTATTTCACACAATTCCATTCTTATAACCTTCCATTTTGTCATCTATGACAGTTTAAATTTGGCTGTTAGGGAAAGGGTTAATTCTGTTTTTCAAACATACAACAAATTCTATGTGTATATTGTTGCTATTCAACAAAAACCTTGTAACTGCAGCTCAAAACAAGCTGCAGTTACAAGATTTTTGTTGAAAGAGAGCAATATTATGATTATAATTGTATCTTGAAGTGAAAATCTCCAAAACAACTAATACACAATCGAAAATGTACTTTTTTTTCTTTTTTTCAAACAAGCAACAAAGTTACTGTTTCTTCCTTTAATAACATTGTATCTTGTAAAAACTTCAAAATAATTTATAACAAATGTACATTTCTGTTTTTTAAACATGCAACAAGATAAAATCTCAATGTCTTTTCAATTGTTTAACCTTTAATTATACATGCCCTGTTGTTCAGGGAACCCTGTCGCACTTGGAGCACCGCTGTGGTAGCTCAGGGGTGGGGCTCCAGCTGGGTAGGGTTTAATATTGGCTTCAGAAATTGGAAACCCGGGGTTGCCAGGGTAACCACGATCCTTGATATAATCCATGTCAGGTGGATAAGCGTACGACGGATGTCCGGTGTAGATTGAGGGTACAACTCCTGGTTGAGCTTCAGGCGGTATCTGGATAGATCCTTGGCCCTTTTGGAAGACAAAAATCATTTGAAGGAAACTTAACTTAGTAACATTTTTGAATTAACCCTTTCTATAATGGCAAAAGTGTAGAATGGTCAAATTCTAAAAATGTTGCAGACCAAATGAGTGAGAGTCTGATGAGCAAACAACAAACTTTACGCCCTTTTCATTATTTAACCCTTTCCAAAACGACAAAATTTTGAAGCCTTCCAATTTGAAAGTTGTTGCAGACGACAATTTTGAAGTAAAAAAGAAAGGATTAGTGTACAATATAGCATAGAAAATATTGAGACAAAAGGAGAAACTGCTGATTATCAGCAGTTTCTTCTTTTGTCTCAATGTTTTCCCAAGTCTTTTCTACTAGGGACGTCAAAAGCAGGTCTTGTTTGGGAAAGGATTAAATACTTTGTGAAAAAAGAACTCTGTTTAGTTCAGAGCTACAGATAAGAGGGGTTTTAGGTATTTTAAAAAGGTAAAATATCTTTCATTGTTCATCAAATCCGATGTTGTAGGTAGTCATCACAATTCCAATTATAACCAAATATATAGGGTTTTAACTTTAGATAAATTTGAAATTCCTTTAGTACACCCTCTAAGACCTCGTCTCCACTAGGACGCGGAAGGGTTGCCGAAGGGTTCCCGATCGAAAAAATGTCAGGATCGGGATGCTTCGGCACACCTTCGGGATGATCGGGAACCCTTCTTCAACCCTTCTGGAAGCCATCTTAATGCTTCAGGAATGCTTCGGGAACCCTTCGGGATCAAAATAGGTTCAGCATCCAAATTTTAAAAGTTTTAAAATTTGGACGCCAATCTTTTAGTTCGGGAAAGCTTTGGGAAAGCTTCAGGATCATCGGCATCCCTTCCTGAAACCATCAGGAACCTTTCGGGACAATCTCATCGGGTCCTATCTAACTGCATTAAATCCATTGTAATACCCCGAACGGCCCACGAAAGGTTGCCGAAGGTCGATATATTACATATTGGTAAACATTTACCCTCTCTGTCCGTCTGCCTGTCCGTCTCTGCATATGTGTGTCCACATTATATGATCGCAATTTCCACCACATTTATGGTTAAATGTACCTAGTGTCATCTTGTGATTAATTTCAGAGGTTTTGAAATCAGGCAATGTCACAAAAGGGGGCTTAAGGTATACAGCCCATGATCATTAAAAAAATAAAAATAAAAAACACTTTCTAACACACACTTGTAAATACACTTCACATAAGTTGATTCACCGTGCTGGATTTCAAGATTATGCTTCAAAAAGAAAATAATTTGCAAATATTAGTTTATTCTATATTCATACGCAAGGGATGTAATTTTGAACATTTTTGTCCAATATTTCAATATTAATTTAAAGTATGTATTCATTCAAAATTCTAAACCATTCAAAATGCTTATGTACTCGCAATAAGAATGGTAATGTATCACAGTCTGGGAATTACTGGTACCTTTCAAATGTTGCCTCTGGCTCTTTGGTGCTAATGATGGGTTGCATACCTTAATTTAAAATATCTATGAATATTGTGATCTTGGACCTTAAGATCGCCACACATACGTGATTTGCGTGAATTGTTCTATGTAATACAGGCCGCGGCCATAGCGCATTCGGTAGCATGTCGGACTTATAACATGGTCTCCGAAGTTCGATCCCCGGCCGCGGCGAATATCCTTTCAGACATTTGTGGCCGCGGCCATGGCGCAGTTGGTAGCTTATCTGCCTCTAATTCGAGAGGTCCCGGGTTCAATACCCGCCCGCAGCATATACCCTTACTGACAAAAATGTCACCCACCAATGATTTGATATCGTGAAACAGCTGGATGCTCGGTAAGGGTGTTGTGGTAGTACTGGTATGAGAAACGACAGGAATCCATGTTTAGGTACTCCAGCCGCCGCGATATAACCTTAGTAGTTGAAAACGGCGTAAAACCCCAATAAACCAAACCTTTCAGACATTTGTCTCTGGTACACCTATGTGATCGAGCAGCTGGAGGCTCAGGAACAATATTGTGAGAGAAACGACAGAAATCCATGGTTAGGTGGTCCAGTCGCTGTGATATGACTTAAGCAGTTAAAACAGACGTTAAACCCGAGTCAATCAATCAACCAATCAATCATTCAATCAATCAAAACTGTGTGATGTAATGTTTCATACTCATTTCATCACCCAAAATTGCACATCGGCAACCTATCGGCATTGCTTCTTAGACTCTTCCGCATGTTCTGCATGTGATCGGCAGCCATTCTGCATGATCGGAAAACATTTGGCCAACAATCCTGAACCGATCGGCATCCTTCCGCATTCGATCTGCATACTTCGGTAAGGTTTCGGCATGTCTTCGGCAACCCTTCGCATACAGTTCCGCGTATCAATGCCGAAGGGATCCCGAAGGTAAAGCTCCGCCCATTTTCATCCCGAAGGCTTCCCGAAGTAAGCTATTTTTTCATCTGCAACCCTTCGGCAAGTGATCGGCGTCCTAGTGGAGACAGGCCCTTATTATCAAGCATTTCAAAATTTTGTTGTATACCATGGTCACTGTGGGTAACCCAACTGAGTTTTGGGAAATGTTCCCATTGAAAAATCGTCAACTTCAAGTATGTTTTGTTTAATTTCTCATCTTATACAATAAGGATTTTGAAGAGATAAAATGTACCGTGTGTGCCTTTGAGTGGGACATTCTCTGTTTGCAGAAACAATGCAATTTGGTGCAGAGTGAGTTATAATCGGGAATGGCCCTCTCAAAGGCATATACGGTGCAAATCGTCAAAACCAGTAGAGTATAAGACGCAATCCCAGTTAAAGGGGACAATTGATGTCTCCGGCCTTTAATATGTTCTAGTTGCAAATAGTCAACATTATATAAATGCCCACCACATTTATTTTCATCCAACACCTATAACTAAAAAATTAATCTATAATTAACGTTCGTAAGAACCCCATTTCTTATGAAAATCTTGTGACAATCAAACAAGGGGGTACGAAAAACCGATGTCTCCGGGTATAAATTCTAACTTTCAACCCAAAAATGTCAATTTCAACAATAAATTATCTTAACAGAACTGTCCCAATCCTGTACAGAACACATAGAGCTCCAAAACGATACCAAGATTTATATAAAAAATGTAATCCAAAATTAGTAGAAAAGCCTCGAGTCGTTGTCTCCAAAATTCAAAAACGTACGGGACACTTTCTTTAAAGCTAAGAAACACTGACATAAATATACATCTAATGCATCAATCAAGCGTAATCTACTTCAGTATAAATATATAATATCAAAATAAAGTCGTATTTTGATATACCTTTGTCAGTATTTTTACAAAATCAACATGATTCTTAAAAAATTTACCGTAATTTTAACCCCGTAACGTACGAGGCAAGAACTAAAGTAACTGTAGTTAAAAATGTGTAGTTATAAATAGTTTAATTCTTCAAGTAACATCACTATTCGAAGTCTCTTTAAATATGATAAAAAGAATTATACCGATTACTATAATAGCATTGATACAGTAGGCCAAATAAAGTTTGGTACACATTAAAAAGTGACGTACGAGTCCATAACGTTCGAGGCAATTTTTAGTTTTCAGTTTTTTAATTGCTGAAATGGAACGTTTCCTGTGCTTTATTTATGTACTTTGGGTTCCTTAATGGCCCCAGTTTAAGCAAAATAGACTTTTAATGCACATAATAGACTGTACACGTACTCGTACTAGTCTCGTACGTAATGGTATTATAATTACGCTTAAATGAAACTATTTTTACAATATTGAGGAAAGTTCCACAAAATATGCCGGTTTTTGTTGATATATATAGGAATATATTCATATTCATATACATTACACTAGATTGATGCATTAAAATAGATTATTTCAGCGTTTCTTACCTTTAAAAAAGTGTCCCGTACGTTTTCGTATATTGGATCCATCAGATTTAAGGATGTCTAGCAAATTTTGGATAACATTTCACTTAATTAAGCAGTTATTACACATACCTCAAGTGTCAAAACAATACGAACATCTCAACTTTTATAAATTGAAATTAATTTGGCTAGGAAGTTTTAATTTGTAAAACAACACACCCAGATGGCTTATAGAGTTGTATTTATTTTCATTTATGCATTTCATTATAATTTTTTTGACAAAGTGTCTGGCAAATGGATATTGCCTGATAATATTATGATTTGATTGAAAAGGTAATAACATAGTGGCTGTGGTATTAAAGAAAAGAAAGCACTTTACGTACGGGACAAGCTGTAGTTACGTTCGGGACAGACCAGTTTTAAACTATTGTTGATTTGTAATAAATCATTGACTTTCCATTTCTGCATATCTGCATATAAGGGAATAACTCATTGCTTTTGTTTAATAATACAAGAGAAAATTAAAGGTTGTTTGGTGTCTTTTAGAAGAGTTGGAAGTAGTCAACGTTCTAAAATAAAGGAATTGTACAAGGAAAGCCGTTTTGTATTTTCATTCGCATAGGTACAATTCACCATTTTCACCCATATTGTCAATTGATTCACATTTTACAAACAAATACTCATCAAAATGTATTGGATTTATTATTCTTTAGGCATTACTTAATGGGAAATTAGACACACATTTCACAAAGGGGTCTATTTAAAATACGCATTTTTTATGCACACATTCGATCATTTAACATTCTATAACTCCAAAACTAGGCAAGCACACTTGACAAAACAAGAGAAATTTGCGCAGAAGATGTGATCCATGAAGAAAATTTGTCCAGAATGAGTGAATAGTAAAATGAACAATTTCGAAAAAAATTTAGTCAATTGTCCACTTTAACTGGGATTGCGTCATAAGCTGAGAAATTAAACAAAACTTACTTGAAGTGGAATTTTTTTTAGTGAGAACATTTCCCAAAAGTCATGTGGATTATCTACAGTTATAGTAAAGGTAAGAAACTTTAAATCATTGTGAGAAAAGTACTTACGGGTATCTGTTTGGTTTGATACTCTAAATCTCCGTACAAATGTGGCACGAGTGGTCTGGCCTGAGTGTATAAACCACCGAGTGCAGCGTAACCTTGATGCCCACCCGCAGGTGTTTTTTCTCCAACAAATGAACTCACCTAAAACAGAAATTATTGTTACAGGGACTCATGAATGTTAGTTTGTCAAACATATTGAAAGGTAAATGATATCTTCAAGGAACATTGTTAGAATTGGTCAATATAAATGGGTACCCATTAGAAAATTCTCATCAACTTCATTTAGTCCTTCTCAATCAAGTCAGTACCTTTTTTTCCTACCCACATTTTTCATTTCCAGTAATGTTTAACTGTGTGTCCACATTACATAAAAAATGCTTTTTTGACAAAAGTCAGAGCTACTGATAAGAGGGGAGTCAAGACATTCTAAAAACCCTATGCTGTGGGTTCTCATTTGAAACTTCTCGAAAAGACAATTCCAATAAGTACCTAGAACATGGGACTTGGTGAAATATTAATGAAATATTGCATTTGAACACCAATTACCCCCTCTCATTTGTAGCGCTGGAGTGTGTGTGACCCGTCTTTATCCGATACTTTATGACGACCCATGAGATAAAGTCTTTGGATAACATTGTGGGAAATGAAAAAAATTGCTTTTGACTAGCAATTCCTTCATTTCTTACAATGTCTGCTACCCAGAAAGAGCAAAAAATGTGAAATTCTATTCACTTGAAATAGTCGCCTGCAACATCTTTGAATTTGGACTAGTCAAAAAATCATTTGTCAATAGGTTACTCACAGTTTGCAGGATCCCTAAAGCTCTGTATTTGTCTGTCTCAAATGGAAATGCACTTAGTATGTACTCTTCTCCTAGTTTGGTCTGGCAGTCTACTAGAACTCTGATATGAATAGAAGAAAAGTGTGATTACATACAGAGCTAAATAAAGAGAGGGTGTGATGGCTTTTCAAAATGAAATATTTCACTTAATATTCATCAAACCCTATGATGTGAGTACTCATTAGAAGCATCCCATTGAGATTATTAAGATGAGTAGAATCAACTTAGGGTTTGGATTTGAAATAAAGAATTTAGAATGTCTTCATCCTTTCTTATCCATTGCTCTGTACATACAAGACTAAACATACAGGGTGTTTCATAATATCTGTTACCATTATAAATAAATATAAATCATTGATTTTACATACAATATAGTCATACTATACATGTTTATAAAGGATACATAATAAAGTTTTGTGTTGCGCAAAAAATAAGTGAAAATATTGACGTCATGACGTCTTACTTGACGTTATTAAATTTTTGTCGTTTCTTTTTTTTCAAAAATGGTGCTATATACCCATTTACACATGCACGAAAGTTGTCACTACTGCTTTATCAAATATTTTTCAATAATTGTCCTCAGATCTATAAAAGAACAATATCCTGATGATGAAAACTCAACACAGATGCTTAGAAAAATCTAATTTTGACTGAAATAATCATTTCATTCGCACAATTTAAAAGTATGGGTAGCCTCAAGTCCAATGGTAATAAAAGGACCCTTCTTTTTTGAAGAAGAAAATTGTGACATTTGGACATTTTAGATGGAGTACACGATTTGCATGAATTAAAGAAGAAATATGTTCCAGCATTAATTTGAAAAGCTGCACACTTTTTACATCTTTTGATTCGGACAGGATGGTGCTATGCCCCGCACTTACAGGGAAGTTATCGCATTGCCTGAGAAAACATTTTGGAAACAACAGATTTCATACAGGTCAGATAATGTTTGGCTTTTGCACTCACAAGACCTCTGTCCACTTGAACTTTTTCTTTGATATATCTAAAAGAGCAGGTACGTATAACCATGACGCAATATCCATAGATGAATTTAAATAACATTGCATTATGAAAACAGAATATTTCAATGGGCACATTCAAGTATGTCATTACAAACTTTAAGAAACATGTTGACATCGTTTTGCAACATGGATGACGTCGTCTAGAACGTTTCGTTGTAAAATTGTACTTTATGAGTGAGATTGAGTTTGTGTCAATTCTGAACGCAAATATACTTTTGTTATATGTCAAATAAAACTTTATTATATCTATTTTTGCATTGGACATATCATTTAAATGAACATTCCTAAATTTGAACATACTTAAGATGCGAAATGGTAACACATATTATGAAACACCCTGTAAAAGAAAATGAATGCATCACAGTATATTAAAATCAAAAGATTCATTTACATACCATTTGCTTAATACAAATGTATATCATAAGAGATACATAATGTAATACACAATTTAAATAAGCCAGCACTTTTTTTCAGTTACAGAAGATGTAATTTCCCATTGAACAAAAACTAGGGAAAAGAAGAAAATCTTGGCTATAAGTATTTTTCCTTATTCATTCATTATTTTCTAAACTATCTGGCATATAAATTCAATATTTATCAATATTTCAAATCCTCTTCAGCTGCTTTCATATTGGACTCATTGAAAAAAAAACTATATGGGAAAGGGTGAACCCATTACATGACGAAAAAAATGCACTGGTCCAAATGCTGCAGACGATAATTTCAAGTAAATGAAATTTTACATTGTATGGACTTTTTCAGTAGATAACATTGTGGAAAATGAAGAAATAGCTTGTCACAAGCAATTTCTTCCTTCATTTTCCACAGTGGTGTCTAAGGCTCTTATCTTGTGGAGGTGTCAATTGTCATTGTTTGGGAAAGCTTTTTCCTCACCTTTTGATAGAATCAAGAACAATAAGTTTGTCATTATGAACAGTTACAGCACCAATAATTTCTCTGGCAGCTTGACATGACATCCGACAAAGTCTCTGGAAAATAAAGCAAAAATGATTGTTAATCTTAATTGAATGTTTATAAGGGCTGAAAAAAGCACAATTTGTATCCGGGTACCTATCTGACAATTATCTGCAGATACCTTGGTACCTGCACAAGCGGATGAATTATGAGTATAGAGGAAATCCACCAATAGGAACATGCAAATGCGTTGACTCAAGAAAGGATGTTATTCATTTTTGAATGTTGTAATGTTTGTTTCGAATATTTTAATGGTGAAGCCTTTACCCATAAACACTCAGTGACTCTTTTTGACTCCCAACAAGATAATGGCTTTGGAAAACATTGTGGAAAATGAAGAAATCGCTTGTGATAACCAATTTCTTCATTTCCCACAATATTTTTCACACAAAAAGACATAAAAATGTAAAATTTAATTCAGTTTAAACTGTCGTCTGCAATATCTTTAAATTTGGAACAGTCTAAAATTTTGCCTTTTGGTAATGGGCTAAACAGTTGTGTGGTCTGCTTCTGGTGTTGTGCTTGCTGAGCAATTTGTATGAAAGACCAAGATGGCCACCTTTAACATCCAAGGGATGTTAAGAGACTGAGACTGATAACACATGAGGAGTTTGGATTGCAACTCAATTTTGACCAGTCTCAAAATTTGATGCTTGGTAAAATGTTAATAAATACTTACTGGTTCTAGAATCTTGATAGCTCTAACTTTATCTGATGGGGCAGCATAGCAATACAATAAAGATGCAGCCTGGAAAATAAACAAGAGCTTAGTGGAGCAGAGAATATACACTTACATGGACTTGTCAGTGAAATTGGGATGTTTTTTTTATTCAAAGGCAGCTAATTGTAAAACAAAAGTTTCTTTATTTCAAAAGTGACAAGCATACCTTACCAGTATGGAGATTTATTGTGAAAAAAAAATGTTCAAATTCCAATTGAAATTGTAGCATTTTCTCCTTCTGCCTTAATATTCTTCTTTAGTTTTATTACCGGTATACATGAATCCAGGCTTAACTACCATCAGCCTATTCAGCCACAACATATGGTTTTATTGAAATTTTATAAGAATTTTGGAAAGCCCTTATCACAATAGTTCACAATAGTCCTTAACCCTTACCTAAATTACCAAAAATTGGACTTTTCTAATTTGAAAGCTACTGATGAGGACAAAATTGATGTTGATAAGGATGGAATATGTATACAATACAAAACTGTGGAACAGAAAATATTGAGACAAAAGGAGAAATTGCTGATTATCAGCAATTTCTTCTTTTGTATACATCAAAGTTTTCCCAAGCTAATTCGATTCAAAACCTGGTCTTGTTTGGAATAGGGTTAAATTTACCTGACTAGCATTGAAGTATCCTCGAGAACTATACAGAATTTCAACTTTCTTCTCTGCAGACATAGTTTCCTGAAATATGGAAGTAAATGAACATCATTATACAGTTAAACATGAAAAAATCCATGGATATTTAACTGTTTTCAACAATTTCAAATGCACAGAATTGTCTAAAATGGATGCTGTCAGGCAAACATTTCACAATAATGAAAGGAGTCATTATGTAATTTACAATTTTAAATTGCTTTTAAATGGAAAGTGATTTCATCAAAAACACATGCAAGATTGGCAGAAAAATGGTTACCGTTATGTTAGGTAATATTTTCAGGGCTACAGATAAGTGGAGGTGAAGACATACTAACATTGTTTTTTCGAATTCAAATCCTATGTTGTGGGTACTCATTTGAATCGTCTCAACAAGACAATACAAATGAGTACCTACAACATAGGGTTTGATGATCACTGACAGCATTATTGCAGTTTGAAAAGTCATCACCCCCTCTTATCTGGAGCCCTGATATTTTACTAGTGATATCAAAGGAAAATTAATTTTGTAAAATCAATCAGATTTCCTAGGTTGGTTGCTATCTTTGAGCTCTACGAAGACTTTTTCTGTTCATTTCATCAAAACATTTTGAAAAATAACGAAGTTATTGAAGTTTAAAGTTTGCTGATTACCTTCCCTATTCTGTCACTTGATTTCATGTTTCAAGTCAAAGTACACAAATGCGCTAATAGATACTCAAATGCGCACATATCCACACTAAAGCAGGCTATTGGAACTCCTAATCCCACTTGTCAAAATAGGGTGGAAGTTAAAAATGAAAGGTGGCTTCAACATTTTGTGATGATAGTGAGCAAGGGTGGTTGCCTCCCTTGATTTCATCCTTTGATATCGCTAATTTTACCACACATTGAAGCCCATGAATATAACTTTGCTAAACAGGGATAAAGACTTGTAATTTTTACAAAGGGGCCCAGCTTGCTAAACATTATTCAATATTTAACATAATGGGTATGGGCAGCCATGGGCAACTGGGTCCCTGTTTGTCTTTATCCCTACTAAACTAACTCAGTGTTACTAACTAGATCCGGCTGTTATTGTTGAGTGTCTGCAGCTCTTCCAAGAAGAGGGTTTGAACATAAAAACAGGGACATTCATTTTTCAAGTACGCTATTACATAGTTTTGACTGAATTTATGTATGAAAATGTAATAATCAGACCACAGAAGTGGATGGGGAGGGGTGGGGGGGGGGGGGGTGGGGTGGGGTGGAGAGGTGAAACCCCAACCACCTCTGGATCCATCACTGGGCCAAGTTTTCATATAAACATTGTTGCAGGGGATGCTGCTGTAATCCAAACACTGCAAAAAGCCAATGCTGCTTTCTGATTGAATTCTAAAATGACAACGTCAATTTTCTGACAGTTCCCTTTAAAATTTAAAGGGCCACTGCCTGTCACTCCATAGAAACGGTAAAATTGCAGGGAAATTCAAACCTGATTGATGCGTTGCAGCAGTTGACCGAACTGTGCATCTGGCATAGAATCTTTGGCCATCTTAGTGACTTCGAGCGGCATTTAAACTGGTGCCAATCAGACAAAATTCACAGCGATAGCGAAACGATTCAGCTTTCCTGGCAACACAACCGGAAGTGACAACATCCGAAAAATTGCGATTTATTTTTTGCGATTTAGACTAGAAATCTGATTTTAGACTGGATTTACGTTTTTTAATTCGTGATATTTTTCAATTATTCTTTTTCGTAATTTTCTCGTGAATATTCTTCTATTTTTCTAGATATAGGTGGTTTAGTGCATTTGCTATTTCCATCAAACGGTTCACCCTGGGTAGCCTATAGCTATAACGTCATCCTAACGTTATCAACTCGAGCGTCATTAATTAGCTATAGTTACCAACGTAATTTGTCATACAACGTTAGCAATGGCGAATGTATACAACTCCGTATGGGAATTAAAAGAGGCAATTAAAAATGAAAAACTCAAGACAGAAAATATTCTTAAGTCAGCTGAACAGTGGAAACTTATTGGCAATGACGTCACATCAGACGTTTCTCTGCTTACAACTACTGGGCATGAATGGAAAACAAGGTATGGAATAAACCAAGCTTTGTACAAAACAAGGCATGGCTTTTACGTCTCTAAAACAAGAGCTGTCCGAAGACAGCGCGCTCGACTTTCTAAGTTGCTTGGTATAAAGGGGGCATAACTCCAAATATAGTGGAGCCAAGGTCATGGGCCCTGGTAGTAAGGTAGAGGGTGTGATGGTGAATAAGTATTCCAAGTTTGGGTTGAATCCCTTTGATAGTATGGAAGTTATTGGTGTTTGAAAAAACTTTAACCTTTGTTGCAGCGCCAACGCCGACGCCCGGGTGACAGTATAAGCTCTCTTTTTCTTCGAAAAGTCGAGCTAAAAATATACCTAGGAAAACATATTGAGACTGAATAAGAACATGTTGATATCCAGCATTTCTCCTTTTGCCTAAATCTTTTCGGTAGGCCCCTACTTGGTCTACGGCCTAATCATTCAACAACCAATTTGTCGTCTGCATCTACTTTAAAATCGGATCAACATAAAACTAATTAAGACAGAGTTTATGTCTAATATAGATCTATCACAAAAAATATAGAGACAAAGGCAGAACACAACTGGTTATCAGCATTTTTCTTATTTTGTTTTAAGGGGGAATGCTCCAGTTTTTCGGAACACTCGGTCTTTACTGTAGTAAATTAAATGTTTCGTACCAATATGTTTCGCTACCATATTTCAATAATATAACACATTATTCCAATTTACCATTTTCGACTGTAAAAGTGTATTTATTATGCGAAACTGATTTCCCCAAGATGGAAATCGATTATTTAGAGCCAGACAGTCGTAAGTGTGTATGCAGTTACCACCGTTTTGCGTCATTTTATTCATGTGTAGCTGATAAAAATGGCTGTAATTCACTAATAAGTGCGCTGACCTATACATTTTCTTTTTGAATTATTACCAGGACATGTTGCTTAATACAATGAGGGAATTTTATCAAGTTCTATTATGTAGAACTTGAAATATTTCCAAAAATATGCAAATTTTAACATAAAAAACTCCAGCTTCGTTGATCTAACCGAACACGTGAACATGCTGTTTTATAAATTTACGCATTTATAATAGCACATATTTTGGATTTTCTGTTCTTATTAAATGTAAGACGTTACTTTAAATCCGTTTTCGGGACTAAACAATGAATATAGAGCATTTTATTAGCATTTTAGTGACCTTGGACAGGTGCAAGAAATTGTGCATTTTTTCGATGTAGGGGTATGTGATACGAATGCCTGTAAAATTCAAACAAGATCGCTGACCATCCATTTTTATTTTATTTTTCAATTGGTAATAACATGTACTTTCAACATACAAAATATAAATAAATTCTATTATTGGGAAAAAAATTAGGAAACTGGAGCATTCCCCCTTAATATTCTCGCAGATTCGCTCATTTGTGGGCGTCAAAAACAAGGCTTGTAAGAGAAAGGTTTAATTTGTTAATTTGCACGTTAACCTCTTACCAAAAAGATGGCGCATTTTGACACAAACTAGTAGGTGTTCAATATTTATAAAATATTGAAGAAAAGAGAAAAACGACAAAGAGAAACGGCTTTTAGTCTAATCGCAAGTCCTTCTTTTTCCTCAGTATTTACTGCCCTGTCATTCAAAGAGAATTTTCATCATAACCACGGTGGGTTATCACGTGACACAACAGCAATTTTCAACCAGAAAATCTTCAATAATTCTGTTAATATAAGACTGGTTTAAAGCAAAGAAGATGAGAGGGAAGAAACACCAGGATCCGGAATTTTCTTGGTGACATCGTTCTTTTAAACTGCAAAATTTATGATAAAATGGTCATAAACGGACATAACGGACAGTCACACACAAAATCGTCATTTGCTCGATTTCTCTACTTTAAACACGCATTAACAAGGTTATTGAAGGTTTACTTTAATAATTATTGTTTTTGTTGTGTGACATGATCCCCCGCCATGTATCATTAATTTTAACCCTTTCTCAAGCAAGACCTGATTTTGACGTTTCTTAGGAAAACAGTGAGATAAAAGAATAAAATTCTGATAACCAGTTCATTTAATCATAATATATACTAGGCAAAAAAAGAAACGCAACTTCCTTTTCAATTCCTTCTTACGCAAAGACAACAAATCAGATTTGAACAAAATGTAATACATCTAAAGCATTAACATTTCACCTTATAAATTCCACAAAATCTTGTTTGTAGTAAATTTCATTAATAAGAAAACACCCATTTTACACCGGGCGTCAACACAGTTTGACAAAAAAAGTGTATGTAGGTCGAAAAACACATTCTCTTTCGTTCCGTTTGGACCGATTTTCGAATGTAGTGAAGTCCATGCGATTTATTAGCGGTCTCCATTGCATTCTTAAACCTATCCCGTAGCTGGCGTTAACCTGATGATACGGTTCTGCCTAGACCACGGTGGATAATCACGTGATGCAACAATTTCAGAAAATCTTTAACAACTTTGTTAAAAATTGACCGATTTGAATTCGGTTTGAAGCAGAGAAGGTGGACAGCCGTCACGCATTAGATGAGCGTGAAAACCGTTAAACTTATAAAAAAGTTATTGAAGATAAACCAAATTTTGTGTTTATCTTCAATAACTTTTTCATCAGTTGATTTTTCAAAAATCCACGCTTCCAGGTTATTCCTGACATTTTCCCGCCTTCTCTGCTTCAAACCGAATTCAAATTGGTCAAGTATTGACAAAGTTATCGAAGATTACCGGAAATTCTAAGTCACGTGATTATACACCGTGCAGACGTCATATCTCTTGCACGTCCGCTCCGTGCTCGTTCAGTTGTGGTCCCGTTGAGAGCCAACAGCGTAAACATTCGAAAATGTGTCGATTTGTTGCCCCATCAATGCTTTGCAACAACATTTTGACTTTTTCAAACAAACAAAATCCGTACTGCAGACTGGCGCTGAATTTGGCACATCCGTGCTATGCGTAGGGTAGTGAGAAGTCTATGAACGCTTCGGCATCTTCTTGGTCTATGTTTTAGCTTGTGTTTGAAGAAAATTTGTTATGATAGTAGTCATTTAGAAACCACGACAGGGGGGAAATCAGTTTTTAACAATTTACTATGGATCACGTGATGAATTTACGACATCTGAAAGAATGACACAATATCTATGCGTATGGATGCAGGTATATTAAAAATGTACTCAATATCCATTAAAAACATATTTTGTCGAAAATATTACGAAAAATTGGGGTTGCGTATCTTTTTTGTTCTAGTATATATAATTTCTTGACTATGTGTTACAAAAAAATCAATATCTTCATCAACATCGATTTGTCGCGTGCAGTCGCTTTCTTCTTGGACCCTGGGACAGACGTGGATTTTGGTTGATCTTTAATGACTTTTTTTATCAACTGACTTTTTAAAATATCCTAGGATTTCTTCAAACCTTTCTAAAAGGAGAGTCAAAACCAGTTGCTGTTTTTTGGAAAGGGCTAAGCAAGGTATCACTTCGTTTGTGATCAATCAAGGTAAAAGGGACAATCTGGAAAGTGTAACAAGAGCTTTCGGAGGACAAAACGCAACTATAACATGATGAATAGGGAAAAAATTCTAAATCTAAAAAATCTTTGCCGAGAGACTAATATTTTGGTCCCAGAAGTGTGTGCATATTTTGAAAGCAATATCTCTAAAACTGGAATCTACCATCATTTATTCCAGATACGAATGTCAGCATGTCTACAACCAGATGCTTACAAAACTGATAAAACGGTTACGAGCAGAAATTAGAATGCTCCGATACGGGGCGGAGACGGATATTTTGTCGGAGTGGGATCACAAAACTGTGGGAGAATGGCGGAGTCACATTAAACATCTGCACGTGGAGAAATGGTCGCAGAAAAGTAAGTTCTCGTCTGTTCAAATGATAATGGACTGTTCCAAATTCACTTGATGGTGCAGACGTCATGTTCAAGTGAATGAAATTCTACGTTTATTTGATTTTCTTGGTAGAAAACTGGGGGAAATGGTCACTGAAAAGTATTTTCTCATCAGTCAAAAATGGAATGTTCCAAATTCAAAGATGTTGCTGACGACAATTCCAAATGAACGAAATTATACGTTTTTTGGACTTTCTTGGTAGAAAACATTGTGGGAAATGAAGAAATTGCTTGTATTGAAAATTAGGAACGATTTTTCCCATTGATTACATAGGTGAAATTAGTAATCATATGGCATAATATCGGGACCGGACTATCGTGCCGATTGCCGACTACAGACTGACTGTCATGAAAAGTTTAGACTTGTCTAAATTACAAACAGATGTAAGTAACAATGAAATATAGTTGATACTCCGTCTCGTTAAGTTAAGTCGTAAGGAACATCATATTCTGAGTAAGTCCCGTTCGAGTGTTGATCAATTTCCACTGAACAGATATGTACATCAACATTTCGCCACTTTTTAAATAAAAACCTCATAACCACAGCTTAAAACAAGCTGCAGTTACGAGATTTTTGTTGAAAACTGATGAATTTTGTCTATAATGTTAACGTACAACTAAAATGCGAGTAACTAAGTTTACTTTCATTTCTTCATTTCGGTGGTTAATTTCGATCCAAAACGACTATCATTATAAAACACTGTAAAAAAATCACGTAAATATTTACGGGAAAAAACCCGGCAGCTGGTTTCCAGGACCATATCGTAAAATTACTCTCCGCCCATAACCATGTCTTTCCGTAAATCTACAGCATTAACCGTAAATCTACAGTGAGACAGTTACAGCCAGACCGTAACTTTACGGAAATGTCCTGGAAACCAGCTGCCGGGTTGTTTCCCGTAAATCTACCATGAGGTACCGTTACGGTGATACTGTTCTTGATGTTTCCCTGTAAGAAATTACTGAAAAAGGTTTTAAATTAAGCTGGTTTATTGTCCTTTAGCAATGTGCACAAATGAACATGCTGATCTGGGTTGAAACGTTTCACTTTCGGTTGAAAACTGATGGTTCATTTTGGTTTAATTTCTATGTTTGTTAACAAATCGACATACAGACAAATGCCTCAAACAAAGGCGCACATTGAATAAAACTATTCTGAGCACCTCGAAACTTATACAGATGGCAGTAGGGATGATAATCAAGCTGTCTCTGCAGCAATGGTTTCATCTGCAAAAAAGGTCAACACACAAAAAAACTGTAACAATTCATCAATTATACTGCAGAATAAAGAGTTATCTAATATGCACTTAATTGGATGATAAATAAATCACGCAACAGTTGCTGTTCTATCCATAATCCAACTCTCTCTTCCTTACAATCTGTACAAAACAAAACCAACTCCAGGTTTGATCTAGTAGAACTGATCAAGGCACGAAATGATGAGTGCCTCTGGAATGGATCCGGGGTTACGTATGTGTCGTGTCCTGCTCATATTGACATTCTGAGTAACGAGACGGCTGATTGGCACGATAAAGTACTAAATGTTGTGTCCAATGTTCCCCTGGCAAAATCGGAAATTTATTCCCTCAATCACACTTTTTATCGCAGGCATATTACAAGGAAATAGTCTAAACAGTTGCAATCTCTGGCTTGTCATGATGAAGTTAGTTTTAGACCACTGTGTTCTTATTCATCTGAATAAGATTGGACGAAGGCATAATTGTCTAGGACTGGAATCGTTTGCTGGGAGTGTCGAGCAATACATACTTCATACTTCGGCAAATTGTCAGAGCCGAGATGTGTTGTAGTACCTATCTCGTCCAAGCATTTTTGTGGCACTGTGGCAGTCATCCATCTGCTAGGACAAAACCTCAAATCCAGGACCAAGTTCTAGACTCCTGATGTTCTATCCAGTATGAATGATATTCTTTTCCTTTCTAAATGAAATCAAAATCCCTGGCAGTCTATAATATTTTCAAGCCACCACTGATAAAATTCAATCTCTTCAGGTAAAGTTCAGCCAAATTGTCAAAGGATACCAATAAGTGATGTAGGATCTGACTTACAAAGAGGTTGACAACCGATACAGACAGTATGTTATAAAATCTGCATGCACCGGCCGTCAACCATTTTGCGTCAGTTCGTTCATGGCGGGTCTATACTGTAGTTGATCCTTCGCCGGCTGGAGCAAAATTTAGCCCTCTTTTGTCTTGTTGGTCCATTTCTTTTATGTCATTGCAATCCTCTTCTTTGTTCTTCCAATATGTTTGTTTGATTTGTTGGTTTTCTACTGAAAGTCATACATCTAACTATTCTACCTTATAACCTGTTAAAGTAAACCTACCAACAACAATACTGCAAAATCCAAATTTTCAATTAAAGTACAGTTCTTCTCCTTTTCCTGTAATATTGCTGTTTCAACAGATCTAAATAAAACATGTAACAAAACATGCAAAAGTTTAACTTAATTTCTTAATTCTAGCTAAACATAAAACAGAAAAACAAATGGTAATGGAACAAAATAAAAGTATTTGTACTGAAAGTTTAGGACCCCCCCCCCCCCCCCGTCTGCATCGGATCCCCCCCCCAGCTCCCTGGATCTGCCACTGGAGTGTTGGAAAGTACAAACAGGGGGTCATTTCCAAGAATTACAATGACATTCTGCATGAAAATGAAATAATCAGGCTTCAGAGGGGGGTTCTTTTGAAGATCTGTTTGCGGTCCCAATGTAAAAGATGGTGGGTGGGGTAGTGTTCAGAAACACATGACCGCAAGGTAAATATTGCTTCTTATTTCAGAAAATGCAAAAGCCAAGCATTATAGATATCTATCTAGAACAAAAATGCTAATAACGGTTGTATAATGTCAAAAATAGGCCGAACAAGAGCTGTCACTGTAAGATGACAATGCCCCCGACACCGCTTTGATTTTAAATTATGGCCAATCTATGTTCAAGGTCAAGGTCATCCAGGGGTCAAGGTCACCAAAGTATGTGCCTACAGAAAGGTAATGTACCAAGGAATGTTGTGGTAAAGTATGAAGCGAATATGTTGAGTAATAAGGAAGTTATGGCCAATGTTAAAGTTTTTGGACGGAATGACGGACAGACAGACGGACAGACAGACAGACGGACAGACGGACGGACGGACAAGTCAAATTTATGATGCCTCCCTATCGGGGGCATAAAAAGAACAAGGACGAGGCAAAAACGGACTCTTTCAATGGGAAAAATACCTGTCTGCTTGCAGCAAAATGTCCACGCTTCAAAGGACCTCTACGGATAAGGCGAGAATTCCTCCTAAAAGGCTCAGCTCGATGGGTCAATTCTCAAAACTAACAAATTGAGAAACAAAATTAAGCTTTATGGTTTGGTAGACAAATAAAGGAAATAAACACCGATTTTTATGTCATTTTAAAAGTTCTATAGGTGCAGATAACTCTTGATTTTAGTACCCACCTAAATGGTTTCGTTTTCTTACACTATCGGTATTCAAAGAGGTAAAATGAAGATTCTTTTATTTTTATTTGCAATTTATTTTCTACAGATACAGGGATAAATGGTGTTGACATCATATGGCAGCTTTGGTTTTGTCCGTATTGCGCATGCGCACCATTGAAACAACTTTAAACGCGCACTTTCCCGCCAAAAACCGAGGCATACCTACCTTCCCAAGGCTGGCTAACATTGTTCCCCCCCTTGACCCAGCTTCCCATTGACATATGTTGTGTAACTGGATCATAGGCTTCCTTGGTAAAAAGGATTTGCTGGGTCAAGGGGGGGAACGTACTTTTATACTAAAAATAGTACTCATATACCATATGCCATAATTTTGGCGGGAAGATTTCGCCTTTAAACTCGTTTCAATGATGCGCATGCACATAAAGGACAAATCGAAAAATGGTTTATGATTTCAACACCAATTGTCCTTACATTTACAGAAAATTTTTTGCTTATAAAACTAAAGAAAACTTAAATCTGGTTTAATGAATAACGATGGGGTAAGAAAATGTAATTTTGGGGGTAGGTACAGAAACCAAGAGTTATCTGTACCTGTCGAATCGTTTTGATCGTACAAAATCAGTTTTCATATGATTTAGATACATATCTAACAATACAGTTCGAAATAATAATCAATTTGCATGTTTTGAAAAATGACTTTTCCATTTGAGCCTTTAAGGGAGATTTCTCGCCTTATCCGTAGAGGACCTTTACTACCCACAATGCAACACGATTTACCCATAATGCAACAGATTTTACGGTTCGTCCAGTAATTTTTCGCTACGGCTCAATACCGTAACAAATGCACCGTAAAAGTGATAAAAATTACGGTATTTTTTACAGTGTATGAAATATTATCGCGTTCGAGATCAGTTGACGCAGCTCACTAAAGACGTCGAGAACTGTACGGATGTATGGATAAAAGCACAAGAAAAACTCGACGTTGCTTTGACGTCTCTTGACGAAAACGCCCATTGGAAAACATTGAGACAAAAGAAGAAAATGCTGATAATCAGCATTTTCTCCTTTTGCCTTAATGTTTTCTGTGCCAAAACATACAACTTCTTTCAAATTGGATTCGTCTAAAATGTTGCCGTTGTGGAAAAGGATAATCTGCATAACAATAGCAAATCGCTACTTTTGAACAAAAACCTCGTAACTGCAGCTTAAAAGAAGCTGCAGTTACAATATTTCTGTTGAAAAGCGACACAATATAGTTTTCAAGGTCTAAGACGCATGTACGAGAGACAGTTGGACACAGAACCTATGGAATATTATCGCGTTCGAGATCAGTTGATGCAGCTCACTAAAGACGTCAAAAACTGTACGGATGTATAGATAAAGGCACAAGAAAAACTCGACGTTGCTTTGACGTCGCTTAACGAAAACGCTTGGGAAAATATTTTGGTAACCAGCATTTTCTCCTTTTGCGTCAATATTTTCCGTGTCAAAACTTACAAATATTCTACTTTCTTTATCAAATATTTTGTCGTCTGCAACTTCTTTCAAATTCGATTCGTCTAAATTGTTGCCGTTGTGGAAAAGGGTAATTCGGCACAGCAATAGTAAATCTCTGCTTTTCAACTAAAGCCTCGTAACTGCAGCTTAAAACAAGCGGTAGTTACAATATTTTTGTTGAAAAGCAACACAATATATTTTTCAAGGTCTAAGACGCATGTACGAGAGACAGTTGGACACAGAATCTATGGAATATTATCGCGTTCGGGATCAGTTGACACAGCTTACTAAAGACGTCAAAAACTGTACAGATGCATGGATCAAGGCACAAGAAAAACTCGACGAAGAAATGCTCTCATTTGCCGAACTTCCGCGGAAAAAGCGCGCGCTGAAACCGGTCGCCAAGATTCTTCCTTTCATTTCTAGGTTGCAAGCTAAAAGGGGCGAGAATTATTCGCAGAGATACGCGCGATCGAGGAACGATAGAACGGCGGAACGGAGTGAAAGATCGAGGGACAGAAGTGGACGAATGACGGAAAGAAGTGAGAGATCGAGAGAGGGAATTGAAAGATCGAGGGATAGAAGAGAAAGATCGACGGAGAGAAGCGGGCAGTCGACGGAAAGAAACGAGAGAACTATCGGTATTGACACAAACGAAGGAGTGGTGGAAAGAAATGAAGATATAGAGGACGGAAACGTAGAGATGAATTGAAATTTAAGAATAATAAAAATGTAAAATATTATTATTGAATTAAAAACATATGTTTATACAAATTGAAATAGTTATAAACAGAGAAAAATATATAAATTTGAATTTATTTACAGAGTTGGAGTTTGTTTGTCAAAACTTTCTTCAATTTATGGTTTGAATCCCAGCTCGGCCAATGTTGCTGCGTTTCTTCAAAAGCTTGGTAACTATAGCTGTTTAAAACGGTAGTTACGAGGACGGAGGTTTATGGAGAAAAACTACGATATCCTTTTGTCATTTAGTCCTTTATTATTCTAGGAATATTCAATATAGCGTAACTTTTCTTCAAAAACCTCGTATTTACAGCTTGTTTTAAGTTGCAATTACTAGGTTTTCAAGGAAAAGCGACATCACAAGCCGTTTAATATTGATGAAAAATTAATGAATGCGATCTTAACTCCATCTCATATCAAAATGTCTGCAAAGTATGATGTTTACATATAGTTGATTAGATTCTAAAATGTCGTAGGGCCTAACTTCAAATCAAATTAGCTGTAGTTACGACATTCCCGAAAGTAAGCAGCGTAAATTATGTATTTTCGTTAACAATTGAAATAGTTCCAATAGATTTAGATACATAGAACAACAGGAAGCAGGGAATAAACAACGGAATTGTTTTGATCTGTCGTGATTTTTTTGGAAATTCTATCATCAATAACCGTTCGTCATTTCCTTGTACGTCCCTAAAAATAAGATAAAAAATGTTTATTAGTAACATAGCAGCACATGATTATGACCATTTTACAACACATTCATGATTTTTTTCAAGTAAAACATAAAAATAAAATACTCTAACAAAGAGACATAAAAAAATGAAAAGATAAAGCTGGAGGCAAAAATTCTAGTAAAGGGGGACACTATACTCTACATAACTAGAAAAACCTGAAGGTCTTGAGTCGCTCCACAGGCCTGAATTTCTTTTAATATTTAATCTTGATTTTTCAATGCTTGTGGTTCTTACAGCAAAAACAAAGTAAAAAGCAGCAATGATCATGTGGTCAATGCAAAAAGAAAGTAAATGATTGACTAATATTTTGGGGATGTTAGAGCGATAATAACATTGAAAACTGTGATTTTGCCAAATTCAAGGACACATAATTCAGTTTGTGAGTTTATAATTACACCAAAAATTTAACTCATTCAAGATCTAATAGTCACCAATATTCTGTTTAAATTTTGTTTATATTAGTCAATATCTATGGCTGTAAGAGTGAAAAAAGTGTCGAAAACTGAAATGTTGTCAATTTCAAGGGCATATAACTCAGATTGTAACAGTGTGATCATGCTAAAATTACACATAAGCAAGATCTTGTTGTCAACAAGATTATTCCCATGTATCATCTTGATTGGTTAACATTTATGGTTGTTGGAGTGAAAAAAAGTCAACAATGACAATTTTGTCAAATTCAAGGGCTCATAACTTATGATGTAAGATTCTGATCAAGCTGAAAATTACACATAGGCAGAATATAATGCTAGTAAATATTCTGTCCAAGTTTTGTCTTGATTGATCAATATATAGATTTAAGAGTAAAAACAAAGTCAAAACCAGCTTTTTTGACATTCAAGGGCACATAACTCAGGTTATTTTGGTGCAATCCAAATTCTTTGAAGGAATCTAAAAGAGGGTCACCCAAGAATCATTCCTGTAAAAGTTTGGTTGAAACCCATCTTGTAGTTTTTGAGAAGATTTTGAAAGAAAAAGTTTACGGATGGACGCACGGACGCACAACGGACACACTGCCATGACAATAGCCCTCTGGCATGAAAGGCCAGTGGAGCTAAAAAGCAATGTCTGTGTAGCATAGCAACCCACCAACACCCCTAAATACAGTTCATACAGTTTTCGAGAACAGATGTACAATTTACATAAGCTTATTCAAGCTTCTAAAGGCCCTTTATTTCTTTTTTTTAGAGAGAAGAGGCAGTAAGTTTTACCTCACTGCTACCCACTCCATACAGCTGGGTAGACTGGGGCTGACAATTAAGTGTCTTGCCCAAAGACACACCTTACGCGAGTGGGGCTCGAACTCGTAACCACCGGGCTACAAGTCGAGTGTGCTAACCACTGCGCCACTCCAGCTGTCAAAGATCATTTAACAAAATCAAAAATATTTTCAGCTTTGACAAGGAACTCAGGAAATATCATAGTATGCTGGTATTTGAGTAAGAATTAAAGTAAAAAAAAACATTTTGGTGACAAAGGATTTAAGAATAATGGCTACCATAAACAAAGTCACATGATTACCGGCCGTGTTGTTCATATTTATAAAAGTTCAAAGCAACAGAAAGTCAGTGGTTAAGACATTCTAAATTTGTAATTTGAATTCCAAACCTTGTGTTTTGGGTACTCATTTAAATCGTTTCATTGAGACAATTGCAATAAGTACTCACCACATACAATTATATGATCAACAAGAGCTGTGATAGACGGATTAATATGCTCCCCAAATAAGTGTTTGTCACAAAAAAAACCTATCATACATAAGCCCCTTTTCCCATGACAGCTTTTTTGTACACACATTATTTATAGAATATAGTCTAGTACATCTCATTCATCATATATGTACAAAATTTCATTGAATTCTGCCCATTAGATGAAGAGAAATTAGAGAAAAACTAATTTTTACATTAAGGCCCCTTTTTCCATGACCCAGCCTCAAATTAAGAAATGGAGAAAATAGTCTCTAGTCTAGGGATTGACCCCTGGAGTTCACATGTGAAGTTTCATTGAATCTGGTCCAAGGATTGCTGAGATCTGGCTGTGGACGGACGGACAGAAGGACAGCCGGACGGAAAGCGTGGTGACTATAATTATGCTCCTCCGAAATTTTTTCAGGGAGCATAATAAAAGAAATATTGCATCACTCCCTCTTATTAGTAGCTCTGAAAATTTTCCCTTACCACTAGGTTCAATGTCCACATTATCTTCAACAAATCGTTGATTGGCGAACGATGTGATTGCTTCTGACTGCTTGTTCTTGAAAGGCCATTTACCTACTCTGAAAATTTTAAATCAAAGGTGTGAAAGAACTGAAAGAAAGCACCAATTGTTCTAAAAAAGAAGATGAGTCGGCATAAAATTGACGAATACAAAAATCAAAGAAAAGAAGGTATTGTAAGTGCACGAGACATTCAAATACACCAGGGAAGGTTCTATACTTACTAGCCTAATACTATCCCAACTATTATTTTGATGTGACAGCTTGTTCTTGAACAACAATTAACCTGCCCTAAAATACTAAATCAAAGTACTGAAAGCACTGAAAGTACTAAGTGTCATTGAAAGCAAAACTAGCAGTCGGTAAGAAAGTAGTGTTAGTGCAAAATAAGTCACATGAATTTTCTTTTTTCCCTTAATGTTTATCCAATGTTGTTGTTGTTGTTTTTTTGCACCAGGGACGTCATAACCATGTATAGTTTGTGAATGGGTTAAAGAAATACGACTCACCTATACAGGTACACAAGTACGAGGACTACAACAACAATAACGACAACTAAAGCTACTGAAACTCCAACCCCTACTGCAACTCTGTTGTCTGTCTGTGTAACTTCTACATCAATTGCTATGGAAACAGAAATGCTAATTAGTGTTGAATGAGTGAAATTTAACATTGAAATACTAAAATCCTAACTAAAATTACCAGTAAAAAGAGAATTTCATAAATGAAACAATTTCTAAATTTGATAAATGCACATCTATAATAAATGGATGAATCCATACATTTTCCAAGAAGGGGTCCCTGTTTTCCAGAGGCTGCCCGACTGCAGTGGCGCATGAAGTCTTTAAACAAGAGTTGTCCGCGGACAACGTTGCTTGCCTATACGAAAGCTTGTAGCAAAAAAAGGAGTCAAAGGTCAAAGGTCAAGGTCACTAGGTCAAAGGTAATGGTCTCAAGGTCAAGGTCATGGCAAGAGGTATCCATATCGAGGGCTCAACGCAACACTGTTGTAACTCCAAATTTTTCAAAATTTGTTTTTTTTTGTATTTTTAGTTTATTTCAAACATATTACACATACTCTAAAAATATTTTGTGAAAATTTTGATTTTAAAGTACTTTATTTATTAAGTTGGCAAAATGTTGTAACTCCAGATGGATTTTTCTGTTTATGCAACACTGTTGTATCTCCACTTACAACAGTGTTGCATATCAATAGTACTTAATAATGGTTAGAATACCTTTATGCAACACTGTTGTAACTCCATTTATTATACATCCACATGTACAATTATTGAATTTTCTATGCTATACTTAATATTTTTATGGCATCACATATTCATAAATTATGACATCATAGATTATCAGTAGTAAAAGTTATCAAAAGAAGTAAAATTACAGATTACAGGTTTACTTTTTCCAACACAGAATAGATATATATCTTTGGTAAGTTATTTCAGATTATTGAATTGAAATAATTATTCCAACTTGATAATACCTAACTCTCTCTCTCAAACAGCAAAAAATTGGACTGTTCCAACTTTAAAACTGCTGTATACTCGAGAAAATTGAGATATATTTGAAAAAAAAAAAAACAATAAAGTGGGAAAATGTATAATCTAGGGAAAATGAGATATTGCACATTATTAGCAATTTCTTTTTTCTCAATGTTTTCCCAAACTATTTCTACTGATGACTTCAAAACTAAGTCTTAACCCTTTCTCAAACAAGTTTGGGTTTTGACTTCCCTGATGGAGAGAGGGCTGGAAAACATTCAAAAGAAAAAAAGGAATTTCTAATTTTCTCCTTTACCTGCAATATTTTCTGTTCTACTATGTACATAGATTCCATAATCTATCAACATTCATTTGGTTGTCTGAACAAGCTTTGAATTTGTAAAGTCCTATAATGTTGTCATTTAGAAAGGATTCATATATTGAAAAACACACTTTTTTTTACAAAAATGATTTTTTTAATGATTTTAGACAATGGTAGACTTTCTATATCGAAATGAAAAAAATATGCTGACATTTCCAATACTCTTATTATTTCAATCTGCTAGACAAAAAACAAGAGTCCTCCCTTTAGCCTTTGTTCAGTTTGTTGTATGTTTCCATTGAAATTGACTCAATTATCTGGAATTCTTTCCATAACACATCAAAATTCATACTCTTTTTTTCTCAACAGGTTACAATTATGCTTTTACTTCAAGCCCCAAGACATTAGGGCAGCATTCTGTTTAGAAATGGAGGCAAACAGTACATGGCAAATTCTGTTCAGGCTTTAGCTAGGTCCTTTTCTATTCCACCATCCAATGGACAAAAGATACCATGGATAAGATCCTGGTGAAGGGCGATCAACTGTATGACGAGGTTAAATTGGCTTTTAACTACGAGTACTGGTCAAGCGATGATGTTCCTTCATATTTAAAGGCCACGGCCATGGTGCAGTTGGTAGCGCATCAGCCTCTCATTCGAGAGGTACCCGGACGCGGCAAATATCCTTACTGACAAAAATGTCACCCATCAATGGTTTGATATCGTGAACCTATGTGGGGAAGTAGCTGGAGACTCGGTAAGGGTGTTGTGGTAGTACTGGTATGAGAAATCCCAGAAAAACATGGTTAGGTGCTCCAGCCGCTGCAATATGACCTTAGTAGTTGAAAATGGCGAAAAACCCCAATAAATCAAACAATCATCTTTAATGACCTAACAATTCGTAAGGAACAACCACTCCATGGAGTGCTTGGAACTCCAGTTGGGTCTTTTGTGAAACCATTTTACTGTATAAATGATGCTCTTAACGAGGTACTGAAGACTGATAATGCTTACTGTATTTTAACAGTAGGGAAGAGTGATCCTTCTTACACATGTGCATGAATGAAAATTGGAAAATGTTACTACTGCTTTGACCCTCACAGTAGGGACAAATTGGGGATGCCCCACTGCTGATGCGTTTTCAACTCTGACAGAATTTGAAACCGTGGAAAGTTTGGAAACCTTTATTTTCAGACTGTCTGATCTACTTTTTAATGACAAAACTGATATTCCATTTGAAATCTGCAAAATGACCTCAAACCTTGATATCAGAACTGATATCATTTCTGATATCAGTGAGTTTGAAGGTTTCAGCGACGACAGTGAAGCTGAAAGTGTGGCAACAAGCAAATAATATGCAGCTAATGAACAACTTAACAAGCTTCAGTATAACAACTTCTCCGATATTTCAGAAGGTAGCAGTATTTCTATAGATAGTACAGATTTCAATGAAACTCTCTTAGAAGAAGCATTAATTGAAGTAAATAATAGTGCCCATTTTATGAGCTCCTTTAATTCATGTTTTCATGCACTGCAGTTCACCAAAGATCAACATAAACAAAAGTCATGAGAGTGAGTCTCATTTGAATTAATGTTTGATTAGAGAAAGAAATGATATTGAGTCTGAGTTGAATGAATGTTTGAATGGAGAAAGTAATGATAGTGAGTCTTAGTTGAATGAATGTTTGATTGGAGAAAGTAATGATATTGAGTCTCAGTTGGATGAAGGTTTGAATGGAGAAAGTAATGATAGTGAGTATCAGTTGGATAAAGGTTTGAATGGAGAAAGTAATGATAGTGAGTCTCAGTTGATTGAGGGTTTGAATGGAGAAAGTAATGATAGTGAGTCTCAGTGGATGAAGGTTTGAATGGAGAAAGTAATGATAGTGAGTCTCAGTTGATTGAGGGTTTGAATGGAGAAAGTAATGATAGTGAGTCTCAGTTAAATGAATGTTTGAATGGAGAAAGTAATGATAGTGAGTCTGAGTTGAATAAAGGTTTGAATGGAGAAAGTAATGATAGTGAGTCTCAGTTAAATGAATGTTTGAAGGGAGAAAGTAAGGATAGTGAGAATGAGGATATGAGAGAAAGTGGGACAACTGATGAAGATAATATACCATTGATCAATTTTGTCAGAAACAGGCAGTATCGAAAACAAAACCAGAATGTAAACGCTAATCATGAAGAAACACCTCTTATAGTTATTAATAGAAGTGCACAAGTAAATGAAGATGGTTCATTTTTACAGGCGGCAATCACATGACTTTGTTATGATATGTTTTTCTATTGAGTCAAATAAAGAAAATGCTGATAATCATCACTTTCTTCTTTTGTCTCAATATTTTCCTAAGCCTTCTGTATTTGGAGTTCAAATCTAGGTCTTGATTGGGAAAGGGTTAAATGGCAAGAGTTAAACTATGACAACTAAGTAATAGCGAGTGTAGCTCGCAAACAGCCAAAGGCCTTTTTCATATGAAATTTTACAAAAATGTGCAAATATGTTGGACTGATATTTTGAAACAAGATGTGTTTGTGAAACACAAATGTCCCCGAAATGGCCATTTTTGTAAAATGTTAAGTTAGAGTAAAGGGTTGATAAGGGTTAATAAATGACCTTGAGGAAGTTCAAATTGCATGGAACAGATAGATATCATTGAAATGATGTTGCGTGCCAAATTTGAAAATTGTATGTCAAATACTTTTAGAGAAACGGCAAAGGTTAAGTTTTCGGAGTAAAAGGTTAAGTTTTCAAAGAGTAAAGGGTTGATAAGGGTTAGCGGATGACCTTGAGGATAGTCAAATTGCATGGAACAGATAGATATCATTGAAAGGATGTTACATACCAAATTTGAGCTTTCTATATCAAATACTTTTGGAGAAAAGGCAAAGGTTAAGTTTTCGGACAGACAGGCAGGCAGACAGACAGACAGACGGACAGACAGCATGACACATGTAAAACAATATGCCCCCGATCTCTCGATACGGGGCATAAAAATTCCATTTACAACAGTGTTGCATATTTTTTTCCAAGTTGTTCTTATACAATTTGAATTGGAAAACTGTTGTAAGTCAGAGTTACTGCAGTGTTGCATAAAGATTCACAACTTTGACATGAAGGATTTGAAGTGGAAAACTGTTGTAAGTCACATTTTCACAAATATCATTTTTATTGTTTTATGTATTCTAAAATTTTGAGTTGTATGTTAAAACTGAAGATTATTAAAATATTATTACATTTATGAACTTAAACATTTGGATTAATAGAAAAAAAGAAAAAGTTTTTTCATCCTCCTGTAAAATTTTGAAAAACGGAGTTACAACAGTGTTGCGTTGAGCCCTCGATATGTGAAATATCAAGGCTCTATCTTTAATAGTGCAAGAGATATAGGCCAGGTTAAAGTTTTTAAAAAGTAGGTCAAACTCCAAGGTCAAGGTAACAAGGTCAAATGTCATGGTTCCAAATGAAAAGTCTTGGCAGGAGGTATCCATGTGTGAAATATCAAGGCTCTATTATTAATAGTGCATGAAATATAGGCCAGGTTAAAGTTTTATAAAAGTAAGTCAAACTCCAAGGTCAAGGTCACTAGGTCAAAGGTCATGGTCCCAAACAAAAGGTCATGGCAGGAGGTACCTTTGTGTGAAATATCAAGGCTCTATCAATAATGGTGCATGAGATATTTGGTTTTTTTTTTTCAAGTGAAGACGCGACGGGACGCGGACACTAGGGCTGTGACATTAGCTCCCCGGACTTAAACTCCCCGCTCGCTAAAAATCACTCTGATAGGCCTTTTTACCATTTCAAGAGGGGACATAGGGCCCATCCCTGGATCAGCACATGTAATATTATCTTGAAAGATTCAAAAATGAAAAGTTAGCTCATTTTAACATGACTTTTCATATAATTACCTATGCAAATGGTTATATCAACCATTCCTTGATGACTCCATTCTCCATTACCAACACAAGTTAAATTGGGTACATTGGCATTGGGCACAAATCTAGCATTACATGTGTATGTACAGACAGAATACAGATCTAGTGGGCAAGTTTCATTAATTACTCCTCCCCCTATAGTGCTTGTGCATTTAATTTCTGAAAACAAAGACAACATAGGATAAAACCCTTTCCCAAACAATGAAATTTTAGGGATGTCTAATTTGAAAGTTGTTACAAACTACGAAACAGATGTTATTAAAAGATAGGATTTGTGTAAAATGTAACACAGAAAATATTGAGACAAAAGGAGAAACTGCTGGTTATCAGCAGTTTCTTCTTTTGTCTCAATGTTTTCTCAATTCTTTTCAATTAGAGACGTCGAAACCCGGTCTTGTTTTGGAAAGGGTTAAAATTACCAAACATTAAGTTTTTCAATTTGAAAGCTACTGCAGAGATGACAAATGGATAATGATAAAGATGTTGACACATTGCATTGTGTATGTACACACACACACTGTGGATAATCACGTGATACAATATTTTCAGAAAATCTTCAATAATTTTTTAAATACTGGACCGATTTGAATTCGGTTTGAAGCAGAGAATATGGACAAAGGTCATGCATTAGATGGATGTGGCATATTTTTTAACAAGAGTGCCATGGTCACAATATACGCCGCCACTTATAAAACTTGAGACAAAAAAAATGACATTGACAAGGATTTATAAATATTCACTGAAAAACCTGTAAAAAATGGTGTTCACAAAAAGGTTTTTATAAATATCCAGTGAAAAACCTGGAAGGAATTGCGTTCACAAGGCTGAAATATCATTAAGCCCAAGAGACTAAGATTGAAGGGGGCATAATTCAGGCAAAAATCAATGAACCATAAAATCCTTACTTCATGCACATCTACCAATTAAGGTTATAACATCCACCAAGTTTCATTAGGATCCAGTCAGAATCTTAGGAGGAGTTGCGTTGACAAGGCTGCAATTTCAATCAGCCCCAGAGACTAAGTTTTAAGGGGGCATAACTCTGGAAGAAATCAATGAACCATAAAATCTTTCCTACATGCACATCTACTAATTGAGGTGATAACATTGACCAAGTGATATTAAGATCCAGCCAGAAACTTAGGAGGAGTTGCGTTGACAAGGCTGCAATTTCAATAAGCACCAGAGACTAAGATTGAAGGGGGCATAACTCTGGCAAAATCAATGAACCATAAAATCCTTCCTTCATGCACATCTACCAATTGATGTTATAACATTGACCAAGTTTCATTAAGATCCAGCCAGAAACTTAGGAGTAGTTGTGTTGACAAGCCTGCAATTTCAATAAGCCCCAGAGACTAAGTTTTTAAGGGGCATAACTCAGGCAAAAATCGACGAACCATAAAATCCTTCCTTCATGCACATCTACCAATTGAGGTGATAACATTGACCAAGTTTGATTTAGACCCAGCCAGAAACTTAGGAGGAGTTGCGTTGACAAGGCTGCAATTTCAATTAGCCCCAGAGACTAAGTTTTTAAGGGGCATAACTCAGGCAAAAATCGAAGAACCATAAAATCCTTCCTTCATGCACATCTACCAATTGAGGTGATAACATTGACCAAGTTTCATTAAGATCCAGCCAGAAACTTAGGAGGAGTTGTGTTGACAAGGCTGCAATTTCAATAAGCCCCAGAGACTAAGTTTTAAAGGGGCATAACTCAGGCAAAAATCGACGAACCATAAAATCCTTCCTTCATGCACATCTACCAATTGAGGTGATAACATTGACCAAGTTTCAAGAAGATCCAGCTAGAAACTTAGGAGGAGTTGCGTTGACAAGAAAAGTGGACGTACGTACGGACGGACGGACGGATGGACGGATGGACGGATGGACGGATGGACGGACGGACGGACGGACAGACGGAGAAGATGACGCCAATATACGTCCGCCTCCAGCGGCGTATAAAAATCAACTGATAAAAAAGTTATTGAAGATAAACCAAAATTTTGGTTTATCTTCAATAACTTTTTTATCAGTTGATTTTTAAAACATCTGCTACGTCTAGGTTATTCCTGACATTTTTCCGCCTTCTCTGCTTCAAACTGAATTCAAGTTGGTCAAGTATTGACAAAGTTCTTGAAGATTATCGGAAATTCTAAGTCACATGATTATACACCGTGACACAGACTTCAGATGTAGAGGGCAAGTTCCATTGCTTAACCCTTTCCCAAACGACAACATTTTAGAATGGTCCTATTGAAAGCTGCTGCAGACGACAAAATGGGTGTAAATGAAAACAGAATTATGGTGCATTATAGTAAAGTAAATATCGAGGCAAAAGGAGAAAATGCTGATTATCAGCATTTTCTTCTTTTGTCTCAATGTTTTATAAAGTTTCGCCTAATAGACATGTCAAAACCAGGTCTTGTTTGGGTTAGGGTTAATGACTTCCATGCTTGTGCATTGGCTTCTTGAAAATAAATTGAGCTCCTGTTCTCTGTCTAAGCTCTATTACCTAGTATGTGATCCTACATGTTAAAAGGGATCTTTTAGGGAGTGAAAAAAGTATAGATCTACCCAAGACTGCAAGCACAGTCCAAAGATTGGATAAGAAATTATGAAATCAATTAAGTTAAAACAACTAACCTTCACAAGGTTCAAGATTTTCCCACAATAATTTATCCGGAGAATCCAAGTCCAGCTCTGATGTACATGTAATGGTAGTGACTCCAGCCTTAGGTCTATAACCCTCATCGCAGGTAAACCTACAAACATTCCCACCAAGCAATAGGCAGGAAGAAGTTTCATTGATTGTTGTGTTGGAAAGGGTGGAGGGGCATCTTGGAACTGTAGGAACAAGGAATATAAAAGAGTTTAAGCCTTTCACAAGGCCTACTTTTGACATACCTAATCAAGGCTTTGTAATGCCATACCCAAGGACATATACCTATAATTGTGGATTGAGCAAATCTTCCAACAACAA
>CAVMGG010000720.1:0-53181 GCA_963680895.1 Fragum sueziense
CTTGGCATTAATTAATCCAGGTACAAGGGATTCTGATTGATATTCAATGATAATGTAATCAGAATTTCATGGCCACCGCCGAGAGCTAGACTACCTGTTGATTGATGACAAACTTCAAGTTCTTGGTATTTTTACAAGCAGATTGTGTATTTTATTGCCACACAGCTACTTCAAATCAAATCAAGGACTGTGACAAATTAATTAATGGATTTACGACTGATAATCCGCATGCATCACTGATGCCAAATTAACACTTCTTTTATACACAACTTGCAAATCAGCGAAAGATAGCGTAACACAGATTATCGATTTTTTACTGCTCTGAACTAAAGGTGTGACCAGAATAATGGGTCATTTAGTAGATATTCCTTGATCTTGAATGATGGGTGACGCATGGGTCGTAAAAATCAAGAGTCAGAATGATGCATCAGTTGAAATTTCTGAGAGTCAAATTGGGGTCATTTTCATTTTTCATGCGTCAAAACCCGAGCTCCCGGGTCAAACGGAAACCCTGTAAAGAAAGAGTTTTTGTAAGATACAGCACAGAATATTGTGTTAAAAGGAGAAAATACTGGTTATCAATGTTTTTCTTCTTTTGCCTCAGTGTACTATTTTCGTATCTTTTATATATTTGGGATGGTTGGTAAAGATTAATTAGATCTAAAAGTTAAATTTAATTTCAGGAAAAAGCTCTCCACTCTTTTCAAAGCTGAAAGATTTTAAGAAATAGAGAACCATGAGATGTCGTTACAGAAAATTTGAAATTTTGTAACATTGACGGAAAATGTGAAAATACTGCCCTCTGACCAACATGTATTTTTTTCATATTCCTACACTTCCTAAGATGTTAGCAGGAATTCTCTATAATCAGGGTCTCATCAAATTAGCAGCTTAAAATCCTATCAGTTTGGATCAGTCCAAAGTTTTCTTAATTTGGGAAAAGGTAAAAATATTTAAGTTAAAAGCCTCATTATATAGATTTGTGTTCACTCATGTGAGGAAACATGGGATGTTGAGTCATCATTCAACCTTTTAACCCTTTCATGAACATCTATATATTTCTAATTGATTGAATAGTACTTTACCCTTTCCCTGCTCTTTTAAAACCGCACAAACTTTAATAGTACACATGTACTAAACATGTACAAAACGATTTCAAAATGATAATAAATTATGACCTCTGCTCAAAGGGTACCTTTTCCCAAACAAGAGCTGCTTTTGACATCCTTTATAGTCACATCTAGGGAAAACACTGAGGCAAAACAAGAAAATGCTGGTAGTTAGGATTTTCTCCTTTTTCTCCTTTTGCCTCAATATTTTCTCTGCTGAGTGCTCTATTAATCATACACAATTTTGTTGTCTGTATCAGCTTTCAAATTGGACC
Source organism: Fragum sueziense (assembly GCA_963680895.1). Taxonomy (NCBI): domain Eukaryota; kingdom Metazoa; phylum Mollusca; class Bivalvia; order Cardiida; family Cardiidae; genus Fragum; species Fragum sueziense. The sequence goes on from CAVMGG010000720.1 coordinate 1,385, forward strand.
ATCTGGTCTGGGAAAGGGTTTAAAACCTTTCAAAAGCATGGGACTGATTGGATTGGGCTTATCGTCATTTTAACCCTTAACCCATTACCAAACAACAAAATTTTTTACTTGTCCCAATTCAAAGATGCTGCAGACGATAATATGAATTGAATGAAATTTCACATTCTTTGATCTTTCTGGGTAGAAAAAATTGTGGAAACGAAGGAATTTTCTGCACTGAAAGTCCACCTTTTCTACCTACACATTCCTTTGGTACTAGTCTGCACTCTACATCAGCCTTCAAATTCGAACAGTCCAAATTTTTGCCATTTGGGACTGGGTTAAATAGTATTTCATTTCTATATATATATATTCATTTTCTTTCCCAATCCCTCCTTTTCTTTATTAATTATTAATACTCCCCCTGAACCCCTCTCTGTCTTTCTCTCTCTTGTTCATCTGTCTGTAACAACTATATATATTTTCTTTTTTATCTAATGTTTTCAAAATAAGAGTAAACCCTAAATCTTCTGAAATGGTTTTTTGTTTGTTTTTTTTTTTATTTATTTTTTATTTATTTTTTTTGAAAGGCTATTAAAAAGGTTGATCCTTTCCTAAAGAAAACTTAGTTTTGATGTCTCTAATAGGAAATGATTTGATTGGCTTTGTAAAGATTGGGAGAAAAGAAGAAATTTCTGATTTGCAGATCTATGACTAGTGCTAATCTTTGCTGTATAACCTGTTCCCACATAATCAAGCTTTTTGAAGTCCCACAAGATACAGGCTTAGAAAAGCATTGTAGTAAAATGAATAAAATTGCTTGTGATTTCTTCATTTCATACATCAGAATAACAAAACAAAAAAAATCCTCTTGCTTGAAGTTTACATCTGTAACAATACATCTTTGAAATTGGACCAGTGTATAATTTTGATGTTTGGTAATGGGTTAACATAAATATTCTTGGTCCTCATATTTCATACCAACCCTTCTGGATTAAATCCAGGTCAATTGCACTTGAGGCATAATGAGGGCTATTGACATATTGATGTCCCTCAATCAGATCAAATCAATTGAAGTGATTACCCACATCATCAAAGATTGCAATTATGTCTTCGCCTTTGACACCACTTCCTCGACAACACTACAACCCCCCCCCCCCCCCACACACACACACCACCTTTACCCCGGGATAAACTAAGAATATTCATTGGGTCAAATTTGCATAATCAGTGGTTTGACATGCCTTCCTAAATTGAATATTCAACAATAAAGTATCTACTGAAACTAAAGCACACGTCATCACGCATAACACAACACAAAATACCACAGAAAATCACTATTTAGAACTATCGAGTTTTCTCCTCCTTTCAGTTTTGTTTACACCGGATACCGATGATTCGGCCACTCTCTGTCTTTTTCCTCAGTTCCATCAAAGTACTCGCGATACCCAGTCTCGCATCCAAATTTCTGCGTCGCTTTCTCGCAGGATTCTTTATCAGCTTAACCCTTTCCCAAACACCAAAATTTTAGGGCTACCCACTTCAAAAACTGCTACAAAAGACAAAAGGGCTGTTATCAAAGATAGGATTTGTGTAAAATATGGCATAGAAAATATTGAAACAAAAGGAGAAAAGTTAGAACTGCTGGTTATTAGCAGTTTCTTCTATTGTTTCAATGTTTTCCCAAGCCTTTTCTATTAGGGACGTCAAAACCAGGTCTTGTTTGGGAAAGGGTTAAAAAATAGACTGTTCTGCTTCGGAAGATGCTACAGACACAAATGGGTGCTAATGAAAATAAATTTTCAAGTCAGAAAAATATTTAGGCAAACGCTGTTTATCAGGCCTTTTCTTCTTTTGTCTAAATGTTTTCAGTAGTGTTTTCTATTTGGGACGTAAAAACCAAGACGTGTTTTGGAAAGAGCTAATTATTTATACAGAAATAGGCATAGGGCCTATTAACCCCTCTCTGTTGCTTGAATAGGCCCGGGCTATATCATTTTCATGCAGAAATGCAGGACTTCAAAAGTAGCCTAGGCTAGGTAGGCCTATTTAGGGCCTATAGGAAAACGACCCCCCCCCCTATATTTGGGAAAACGACCTTCCACAGAAATCCTGGATCGCTGATTTCTAAGATTTAAAATAGACCTTGCCCTACCAGTTTGCGATGAAGAATGAAATAATCAATCCGCGCCTGTAGCATATAATGCGCGGCCCCAGGGATGGAGCCGGGGGACCCGAAACCAACTCTCGTATAATTTGTATAAAAACATATCAAAGTGATTTTTAACCTATTCCCACACATTGGCTCCTTTTGACTTCCCCAACGATAGGCCTAAAGGATTTGGAAAAAATGTGGAAAATGAAGAAGTTGCTTGTGGCAAGCAATTTCTTCATTTCCCACAATGTTTCCTACAAACAAAGACCAAAATATGTAAAATTTCATTCACTTGAAGCTGTCGTCTGCAGCATCTTTGAATTTCGACAAGTCTAAAATTTGGCTTTGTAGTAATGGGAATTTTGTATGCGCCAATAGAGTCGCCCTCATCCCTAATTTGAGTCTTCTCTGATACAAATTTCGCTCTTTGACATCGGACGTCGCTCAAATGGAGCGACGTCCGATATCAAAGAGCGAAATTTGCATCAGGGGAGACTCGTATTACCCGGCCTCCCCCACCTGGAAATCTCTTAATCTCTTGGAAAAATGTCTCGATGCTGGCCTATGACTGGAAGCAGGGGTCTTGCTACCAATTTTTGTTTGGGGCCAGTGAAATTGGGAAAATAGCGACGTTTTTACCTTAATTGGGAAAAACTAAATTAAGTTTGTACATGTATTCATACTGTCACTCAGTTTCAGCTGCAAATTATACTATAGTGATGTGAAATGCATTTGTACAAACTCTTGTTTAAGAATCTACTCTAAAACTGTCTTCAAAATGTTTGTAAATAAAGATGAGGTCTTTACATGGGGCATTCTGGGTCCTCATTGGAAATTTTCGCCAGAAAATTGGGAAAAAAGATTCTTTTTGCCATTGGGAATGGGGCCCAATAACGGCCCCAATTTTTTGGCAAATGAGACCCCTGGGAAGTCATAATTGTCGTTGAAATCCTTCTGATAAGATTGACAGACAGCAATGCCTGGATGTTTTGTCAGTAAATCTTAACCTATTAATTACCGAACAATGACGCTATTTGGCGCCCTTTAAGGTAGTTCACCCCTAATGAGATTGACGCGACGTCAGAATTATTCGGGCGACATCGAAAACATTCGGCGGTGGAACGTTCCACCGCCGAACGTTTTCGACGTCGACCGAATATGTTCGGATGCGTAACGAATGTTAAACGACGTTGCATAAATAATTTCGATGTCACGTAAATCACATTGGGGTGATATACCTTAAGAAAAGACATTTGGAAATATTTTGGAAATTAAAGAAATTGCTTGTGACAGGCACTTTTTTTCATTTTCCACAATGTTTTTTTAACAACAAAAGAAAAGACAAAAAAAAAAAAGTTTAATTTCTTTCACTTGACATTGGCGTCTGTAACACCTTTGAATTTGCACCAGTTTCAATTTGTGCCGTCTTGTAATATGTTAAAGTCTCACCAGGATAAATGGGACCTTCTGTGAATCTATGAACCCAAATTTTGACATTTTGACAATTAGACATATAAAACCTTGTAAAAGGTAGACAAACAAATCATATAGGATAATCGAACTATTTCAGGAAAAGCTCAGATGTGTAATTTATGATGATAAAAGCTTACGGCTGTGCCATGTCAAATGGAATATATGCAAAACGTCATTTTCAATCAATACTATTTGGAAAGAGTTTAATGCCGAAAAAATATTTCGCAAAACATAGATTATGCCTAATAGGAATTTACATGTTCACAGGCACAAAATGTCGAGCGCATTATTGTTGCCATAGAAACGTATATTATTATTTTTAAAGCTGGATAAATTAGGGTTACAAAGGACTGTATTTATCCCTTTCTCAAACAACGAAATGGAGTGATCCAAATGTACACTGCTGTAGACGACAAAGTTATTATTGATGGTATTTTTTTAAGGATTTGTGTACAGTATAGCAAAGAAAATATTGAGGCCAAAAGGAGAAGTTTGCTGATTATCAATATTTTATTCTTTTGTAACACTGCTTTTTTTTTTAATCTCCTAAAGACGTCAAATTCAGGTTTTCTTAGAGAACCCTTTCAAAGACGTCAATTTGCTTAGCACCGAGACAGGCACGTCTCCAATTTACGTATTTCAGGCAACGTTAAAATTATTGCTAAATGATTCGAGTCGGGATCTCAAAAAAGGTCAAGTACAGTGAAATTTAAGACTGATCCGTATCCGCTTGTACATGGACCAAAGTGCAGTCTGATCAAGATCCATATACATAATGCTAAAGAAACTAAAGAAACCCATTGGAAACAGCGTGCGTCTTCAAATAATCAGAAATGTAGGCCTAGAGGCTGATCTGGGTTTTTCCAGATCATACAAATGTGGCTCATAATGGAATTCTTAAATAGTGTTGCAAACCACAATCAGTTCAAAATAGCCTACAAATAAAACATAAAAATGTAAACCAATTCCACTCTCTGTTTTACACACGTCGGTCCTAGCATTACTATCATAATGATCAATTGGACTTGGAGTACTGAGCCGCGTTCTTTAGAGCGAGATTTCTTGATATTTCTTAAGATGTTTTAGGATAAAACGCTCTTATGAGCAAGATTTTTAAGACGATCACTGCGAGCCGCCATTTCTCTATACTTATTACGGAACTCCTCGGTAAATTCTGTAGAAACAACATGGGAGAGAATTGACCGAGTTGTTCCGAATGCCCCATACTTCATACAAATGACGTCATATGATGACGTCATTTGTATGAAGTATGGAACATTCGGAACACCTCGCTTATAATCTCAGTCTCAAAGACGCTGTATAAAAAACATATTAAGAAATCTTTAAAAATCTCGATCTAAAGAACGCGCCTCTGGTATCTGTAACTTTAAGTAAAGCACTGTCGCAGTTTTCATGGGGAATCGAATTACATGTAGCATTTGAGATCAGCAAGGTTCTAGATCAGCACACCCATATCCACGATGGAGTTCTATAATAGCGTCGTCATTACATACTTGTAGGCTACATATATTAAGCTAATTAGCTGCTTGTATGCCTCTACGAAGGAGACTTCAATCAGATACAAGATGATTTGAATCAATGATGGTCTCAAATGCCACACGTTAATGGTTATTTTCCATATCAAAACTTCCTCATTTGATATACTCACCAACTCTCAAAAACAGCATAGAACTAAAGATGCCCATCGCAACTGGAGCAAAGACCCCGCTGAACGTGGACAGCTGCCTTCTAGTCTCCCCTGATTTATCCAGGAGACTGATTGTGGAACCATCCTTGCTGAACAAAGCCTGGAACCAGTGTACCCAAAAGAAACTACTTCCGGTTCCGTTCCCGCCATTACTACCATTACCGTTGTCACTGTGAGTCGATATTGTTGATAGAGACTCGTTTGAGTTGAACGATATTATGATATTGTTTGTTTGCTCGTCCCTTCGGATCGCTGATAAACCGTATCCATTTCTATTTGTGGCACTGTTGATTTGTCCGTCTGTATGTCCATTCATTTTGTCTTTACTTATTTCATTGCTTTCCGAAAATATGATGTAGCCTACTCAGAATTGATGGTTTCCATGCAACTGTTTATATACTCCAATCAAGCACACAATTTGTAACTGATAACACAAATAAAACAATCATTCCGACCATAAAACGCACCTGGTGTTAAAACGTGATACCCCAGAAACTTCTTATTGATGAACTATACAGAATCTATCAGAGCAACAGATAGGGAGGGATCAAAACATTCTTATTTGTATTTCAATTCCAAACCCTATGTTAGGTGTACTCATTTGAATTGTCTAAATGAGACGATTCCAATAAGTAACGACAACAAAGGGTTTGATGAACATTTAATGAAAAATATTGCATTTTAAACAGCAAAAATGGTGATTCTGTAAATAGTATGTTTACCTTCAAGATTTTGTGATTTTTTTTATTATTATTTTGCTATTCAATGGCAAATAATCCACTTACGGTAAATCTCAATTGTAAGGGGACAATCATGTACATTTTTTCCAAATTAGAAACATTTAATAACTCTTTAGCCTAATACTCGCATCCCAACGCACCACTAAATATGTTTTGCAATGCGCATATTTGATATTATGATATCAAACACTATCAAGCATATTTGTACTTAGCTAACTGTGATTAAAACACGGGCATTGCAGTTCCGGAACCTTACAGCAAGCTTTGGTCACCTCACCCCCCCCCCCCCCCCAATCCTTCTCTACCACCTCCCCAAAACAGTCAAAAAGTGATCTACATCAGACTACATGAGATGAGTTAGATCTAGAATAACACTGCTTTTGAGCAAAAACCTCGCAACTGATGCTTAAGCAGACAGTTATAAGAGGTACATGTATTTGTTTAAATGCGACGATCATATACGTACATCGCAATACATCGGTCAGACGAAAATACGTCTTCAATGTTTTAAAGGTAATACATGGGTATTCAATGTTTTAAAGGTAAGACCTGGTTAATGGGCTATGTGACAAGTTTTGGAACGAAATATGTATGGTGCGAATAGACTATTTCAAGGGAAGTAATTTTCATTGCTCTCAAATTTTAAATGTTTGACTTTCGTTGGTTTGAGTTTATTGTGGTTTTACGCCGTTTTCAACTACCAGGGTCATATCGCGGCGGCTTGACTTTCGTTGGTGTTTTTCGCCTACTCTTCCTACAATTTAGATATATTTTCACAAGAAGTGTCTAGAATATACTCCGGAAATCTGAGCACGCTCAATTATTTCCGTTGTTACGAAAACAGTCGATAATATTGCATCTAACTGTACTATGAAAATTCTCGGACTTACGGACATCACGAAATAAGTCGAAATATAACGATTATGCAGGAAGTGCCTTATCCAGTATGAAACAGTTGGCCCATTGGTGTGCAAAAGTTGATTCTTCATTGTGCATGGCTTCTAAAGTATAATTTACATGGAATGCTATACTCGCACAGCTTGTTCACCCTTTCACAACTATCTCATGTGGAGGCCGCCAATGGCGAAACACACACTGTATGCCCCCCCCCCCCTCCCCCCTATTATATCAAAATGGTACATGTTAACTCAGAAAATATTGAAAAACCGACGAAAGTGTTGATTATCAGCAAGTTATTCGCGATATTTCCCTTAACATTTCTTTAAGATTTCAAAACTAGGCCCCGGTTTCTCGAAAACACTTTTAGTAGCCTACGTTCCCAGACTCAAATCTGAGCACCGTGCTCAAATCACACGAAATCCACGCGAACTTCAATTGAATACCAATCAACGTTGTATTCAATTGAATTTGAGCATGAACTCATCGAAAAACCGGGGCCTGGTCCAGGTTTCTCGAAAAAACTTAAGTACATACTCATGAGAACATGCTCAATTTCAAAGGCATACTCTCCAACGTTAAAGGATATTCGATTGAAGTTCACGTGGATTTCGCGCGATTGAGCACGGTGCTCAGATTTGAGCATGAGAACGTACTTAAGTATTTTCGAGAAACCGGGGCCAGGTTTTGTGTAGAAATGGAAAAATGCTCTAGCTAGATCTTTATACTTAAGAAAAGATGGTCGATACTGCACGTATAGAAAGGTTGGTTTACTATTAGACAACATTCGTAGTCACGCAATGGCGTGTCTTAAAGTATCCTATATATTCCATTAGGTTAACTGATTCATTTAACCCTTTCCCAAACAAGACTTGGTTTTGACGTCCCTAATAGAAAAAGCTTTGGAAAACATTGAAACAAAAGAAAAAACTGCTGATAACCATCAGTTTCTCCTTTTGTCTCAATATTTTCTTGGCTATATTGTACAAACATCCTTTCTTTGTAAATGTCCATTTAATTTTGTCGTCTGCTGCAGCTTTCAAATTGGACTACCCTATAATTTTGTCGTTTGGAAAAGGGTTAACTCATTACCATACGGCAAAATTTCAGTCTGGTCCAAACTTAAAGATGTTACAAGCGAGAATTTTCCGTGAATGACAATTAATATGTGTTGCCCATCGATCTGGGAAGATACAATTGTGTGAAATGAAGAAATTGCTTGTCACTAGCATTTTTCCCATTTTACCACAATGCATAGCCTAATCAAGCCTTGTGAGGAGTCAGAAGGCTGAAAGCCTTAACCCTTTCCCAAACAAGACATGGTTTTGACGTCCCTAGTAGAAAATGACTAAGAAAACATTTAATATAAAAAGAAAATGATAACCAGCATTTTCTCCGCTTGCCTCAATATTTTTAGGCTACAACGTACACAAATCCAATCTCTTTGAACATACACTTTTCGTCGACAGCAGCTTTCAAATTAGAACACTCTAAAAAGTCACTGTTTGGAGGATTAATTGAGTAATGGACAATGTATATAATTAACTACATGTAGGCCTACATGTAGGCCAATAAAAGTGTAATATATTCCATATAAAAGCTGTTGGCACTCGCTGCGTCGAAATCACGAGGGATGTCAAAACGAGCAATTTTGTTCCCTTTTCTGCTATTTTTGTACGTCAAAGTTCATTTTTGATGAATTTTGTTCTCTGCATAAAGTTTCCTATTTTTAAGATTGACACATGCCGTAATACGAGTAAACCGATTTTTGACATAACGATTTTTATTCCAGCTCTATTGTTTCAGTTTGTATTGAATTACTACCAAGTATTATGTGATGACTAAGCTTTTGTAGTTCAAATAATGAAAATAGGCTTAAATACGGTGGATAATGACGTGATACAATATTTTCAGAAAATCTTCAATATTTTTGTAATTACTGGACCGATTTGAATTCGGTTTGAAGCAAAGAATGTGGACAGACGTCACGCATTAGATGGGCGTGGTTGATTTTTAAAAAAATACTGATGCAAAAGTTATTGAGCTTATTCAGCTTATTCCTGGCATTACTACACCTTCTCTGCTTCAGACCGAATTCAAATTGGTCAAGTATTAAAAAGATATTGAAGATTATCGGAAATTCTGAGTCACGTGATTATACATCGTGTTAACGATTTCCATGCATGTATTTGCTCCTACGCCAGTGCGACTGCATGCGCAGATACCGACATTTTCCAGCTGGCCCCCTGTGTTTTCCAGGGACGGGGCACGACTGTATTAGCATATGAGAAAATCCTGAAAAATCACTTTGTTTATCAATTCGAGGGGAGGGAACGGATCCCCTCCCCCGGCGTACACCCCTGAATCCGCGCATGCACTTTATAGATGGCGAAACACAGGAGTTCGATGCCCGAATAAAAATCGTAATTCGACTTTACCTATGTTGACATAACGAGTGCCTTTTCTAATTGATTTTAAAACTTGCTATTTCCATTGAATCACTTCTGAGTAATTTATATGCGATGACTAAGCTATTGTAGTTCAATTGCAAATATTCATAACAAATTTCAGGCATCGTTTCTCTAGTGCTATAGCTCAAGATAAATGTCACGGCAGAGCATCTCAATCGATAAGCTACAGTTGCTGTGCCAGATAATTAATTGTGCACTATACTTACTCACTGTATTGGCAAAAACGCAGACATTTGAAAGGATTTAAGCCTTTTCACAAACATAACAATGGCAAGGAATTTTGTGCTAAAAATAGACTGGGTTTGCCGTTATGTTTTGATAAACCGTCGGTGTTGTTATAAAATCTCGTAAAGTTCTACGACTTGATTCAAGCTGTAGTTACGAAATTTTATATCAGCAAATTTATATATTACTGCTATTGGTTGTCCGAAATAACGTTACAGTTTACTTTATAAAATCGTTACTTTCCCTATTCGCGTTAAACGATGTTGATACAATAAAATCTTTTCTAGCTCTTATTTCCTGTTTGAATCACTACTGAGTAATATGTGATGACTAAGTTATTGTAGTTCAAATATTCGTGATGCATTCCATGCATGCTATTTGACAAAACGAAGACATTCATTGATTCTACGAAATATTTTGCTTTTATAGCTTGGCCTTTTTCTGAAAATAATGCGCGTTTTGATGCCGTTAAAACCAACTCCCATACAAAAAATAAAGTTTGAGAATTTCTTAAAGTGCTAAATGTACGAGTAGTTCGCCGCTAATAAGATAAACGCGACGTCGGAATTATTCGGGTGACGTCGTACGTTCCACCGCCGACGGTTCATGACGTCGCTGGACTAGGTTCGGGTCAATAATTTCAATGTAAATAGAATAGTGGCCAATTCGAGCACAACGTTTTTGTTGTTTATGTGTTGTTGTTTTTATTGCACGGCCCTCAGGCCGTGCATATTGTGATGGTGTTGGGGAATGTCACTGCGTGTCGGAAATGAATGAATATCATCCTTTCAGTTCTCAAAATATTGTCATCTTCATCAACAACGGTAATATTCTTTTGGAAGTCAAAGGTATTTCCAATTGTAAGAAGGTGTTTATCACAAAATAACTCTAAATGGTCATTCTGCTGAAATATTTTAGTTTGTATTCTACTTCTCGGAAATGAAAATCCTTTTAAGTGTGTGCATAAATCACTTAGACAGATTTGAGGGGTGGTCAGAATGTATCCCGTTTATGTTGTAACCTACTTGTTTTGTACTTCGTTTCCAAGGAATTGCCCATTGAGAACAAATTCAATAATTTTGTCTATTTAATATATTAAAGATTTTACCACCTAATCAAGTAGAAGCAGGTGTTACATAGGCTGAGATCAGATTGCATTGCAGTGTGGATTGATCTTAGTCTACACTGTCTACCACAGCTTTGGTCACACCATGAACTCCATGAGAAACATTAAAACTTTGTTTTTGTCGTCTGCATCAATTTTGGAATTAGAACAGTAAATAAAAGTCCGTTGTCTTGGAAAGGTTAAAATAAAAGTGTTACAGTTTAACCAGGTGACTTAGGGTGAGACGGGGTCATTCCATATCATTCTTGAATCGCTCGTGTGGGACATGTGTTTTAACTCAAACAAAACCTAGTTTCCGTGTCCCTATTAATCCTTTGACAAACAACGAACGTCTAGGGTTACCCAACTGTGCCTTATTTTTACCCTCGAACTGATTTTCGCAATTATTTTTTTTTTTTTGGGGGGGGGGGGGGTCGTAGGGATTTCCCTGTTCCGCCATTTTGTTTCCCTATCTGTCCCATATAAAAGATAAATAAAAAAATCCCACCTACCGCCCCTATTTTTAAATTTCATGTAACCTGAAACACACATATTTTAGGCCTTAACAAAGATGGGACTTATGTAGGCCTACTAAAGGAAACAAAATATAGAGGCAAACGGAGAAAATGAGGATATTCTATATTTTCTTCTTTTGTTGTGATGTTTTCCCAACCAATCATTTTCTATCAGGAACCTCAAACTTAGGCATTGTTTGGGAAAGGAAAATATTTCAAGAAAAAATTGATAGAAAAGAAGATTCGTTTTTTCACATCAGCTTTCCTAAAATTGAACCAGTCTAAAGATTCGCCTTTCCTTTACAATTTCACCCGCAAAGATTGTGCTATGACAACACACGAGCAAAAACAACCTAACTTAAAATCTTGCAGGATCAAATACTGAATGAATCACAATTTTCAAATCTTGAACTGGTTGATAAGAATTTAATGAGGAAAACGGTTAGTTTACAGAATTCCTCAACCCTTTAAATGAAACCGGGGTTCTAGACATTGAACGGAGATAGAGAGGACACATGAGAGTAAATCACAATTTGATTTGTTTACAATCTTACCAAGAAAATATTGAGGCAAAGGGGGAAATCTGGTTGTCAGCAAATATCTTCTTTTGTCTATTAAGAAGCCATTTTCAATGTTCTTGAATTGAATTTCGTCACGGAAAAATGGACCTTGATGCAAAAAGTAGTTTTTCTTTAATTTCTTTAAACAGGTCCAATATGCTATACTTCGGGATTCATGGACAGTCAGAGTTTAAATTGATGTGCTTTGTATCGCATTATTTAGGGCAAAAAAAGAAAGAATTTTTAGCGACAACCTGCATTGTTTCGAAATGGACGTCGATGTCCGACTGCACTCTTTTGATATTAAAACACGTTTTATCTTAAAACCGTCTGTCTGCTGTAAACAACAATGAAATAATAAAATTGAAATCTTTCTAGCCATTTTTACAAAATTCCACTGTAAGGCGTTTTTCCTCTTATTTTGCTGACGTCCGACTGTATAATTTTGACGCATACATAGATTGTACCTAAACCATTTATATAATTATGTTGAAAAAAGGTACTGTACACTTTTCAGATTTCTTGCTTAATGCGTTTACTATATCGTTGTGCAATATGATAATAAATAATGGCAAAAATTTTAGCCATTTTTACGAAATTCCGCTCTTCAGATGGGTTTTCCCGAAAGGTGCAGGCGAAAGATGAGGGTTCATCGTCTATTTCTGCAATATTGTTGCGAAACACTTTTTTTTGTTTTATATACTAAGCAAAACAATTAAGGAGTTTTTGAATTCCTTCCTTTTTCTTTCATTAGGTGTTATTTTGATTATTTTGTTTTAGAATACTTGCATTCAAAAGTTAAAACTATATGCTTTCAAATTGAAGGTTTAGTTTACGCTTGGGTAATCTTGGTACAGTATAGTTCCAAACGGCAGTACCGTCTATGCCAAAAGTTTGCAAACGTTCTAAGAACTTTGACGTGGTTAGAGGAGTCATTTTTTCGCCACGAATTCGTGTAAAGTTATTGCTGTCTTTCGGGTCACAGGTTTGCACATTACTTTTTAATCTTTGTTATTGAGCTTCTTCGAAACTTTAAAAGCAGTGACAAGAGGGTTTCATTTGTCTGTATATATTGGTGGATATTTTGGCATTATTTCGGTTGTTGTGAACATGACAAAGCTATTCAAATCATCCATTGGTCATGGAAAACTATTGTAAGATAATGTTTTCAGAAGAATCTATCAACAGGGAATTTGGGCTCTGACTTTTGGGTATATAGGGTTATAACTTTTGGCATGCAACTATATTGTAATTAGTGATCCGTAACTTAGGATACAGTTTTCATTCTGATGAGCCAGGGGTTTGGGTGTCCTATCAAATGCAAGAATATTTTTTTCCTTGACAAAAAGCTATGAAAAAGTTATGACCGTACAAAGTTCGATATCCTTAAATTGTTTTGCTTAGTATACATTTGAAAATCACTCTCCATCGATGAAATCATTGTATTTAGCGTTTAAAATGTCTGATTAAAACGCCGTTTTGTGTATTCTAGAGCATCAGAAAATTCAATTTATAAATGTGCGAGGTGCCTATGTTGACGTCGTGGCGGTTACACATCACAGCGCGGTGTCACATCATGAACGACGATATAAATACCAGATTTAATCTAGAAATGGCTTTTAGTTTTGAAAGATACACAGTTAATGATTGTAGGTAAAAGTTGAAAAGCGTCTGGTTATAGGCCTACCTTAAGCAAAATATTAAAGTTTATGATACCTTGGATCAACTCGATATTTAGCTCGATTGTGATGTAACGTATGTCCGTTTGAATGTGGCATAATTGTTTTTTTTTTTTTCTAGTTTACACTCAAACCCACAAATATTGACGAATGAGTGCATTTCTATGTTTATGATCATGGTATTTTCTTGAGTCTTTTTGCTTTGCTCGTTATCAGAAGCTCAGTAACGTACATTTGAATTTCTATACTTTCAACTTTGTTATAATTCTAGTTTTTAAAAGGTGTCAATGATAACTTTATACCATTATGGTTCGGTAAGGTAAGGTTAACAATTTGAGACCATCATAGTCCCCTTTTCCTGAGACATGTAATATCATCCAAGTCCCATCACATCATGATAGATTGACTTTGTATTTTAAACATCATATTTCCAGTCCCGATACATAGGCCTATGTTTCGTAAAAGAAAATGCTTGAATATTTCCACTTTGTCAAACATGTGTGTATGAGACTTACGTACGGTATAAATTTCAATTTCCTGTTTGGACTTTCAACGAAGGACACGTCTTTCCGACGCTCTTTTCTACACCACATTGAGATGCCGATTTTAACTTGCGTTGTACTTCCCCACAGGCAACTGCGACATTGATGGACAGATTTTAAAACAAATCAAAGAATGTTGCTAGTCATCTCACATTGTCCTCTCTTTCCATTCTATATCCACCCATAACCACAATATCGAAAAATTAGGGACACGTCTTTTTTAGGCCGTGCTTCATCTTTTGCTGCATCATGCAGCAATTTTGTACTTGTCGACTATCACAATGGACCATTCTCAAGGTTAAAAGTTTCGTAAAGCTCACGAAAATTCCTATTTGAATCATACGAAAATCACCATAATTCCAGTTACACGAATTGAACTATATCACTAAAAAGTATCGACATAAACAGAACAACATATCGTTGCTTTTCAACAAAAACCTCGTAACTGCAGCTTGTAACAAGCTGCAGTTACGAGGTTTTTGTTGTTAAGCAGCAATAATTTATAATCCAACATCATGAACACGAATAATTTGCAGAATTACAGATAAGAGGGGAAATCTGTTTTTCGAAACGCAAAGTCTCATTTATTGCTAATCAAACCCTATAATGTGATTACTCAATAGAATCATCGTTTTAAAGACAATTCAAAAGAGTACACACACCATAGGGTTTTGGTTAAACGTAACAAATATTAGAATACATTTTCCTCATCTTATCCGTTGCTATAATTTACCCTGTGTGGTTTGGCATATAATAAGCCACATTACTATGCAGCAGTAACCTTTTCTTGTAATTCAGCACGAAATATTAGACATTATGAGTTGAAATCTGGAAAAGGGGCTACTATGGCGCTTGAAGCTAACATGGATCAAGATCGGCATGGATAACGATCAGCCTGCTTGAACGGATAGAAAGTTTTCCAGAGGGGGGCATAATTATGTTTTCCAGGGGAGGGGGCCGACCGCATATATGCGCATGAAAATGAAAGCTCTTTTTTATGAACATCCAAGGGGAGGGGACCCCCACCTCTTGATCCGCACATGGCCAGTGCAAACAAGTCTGATCAGAACCCACAACGGTGTACATTGGAACTAACGTAGGCTTAAGTAATGAATCAGCTGATCGATGCTTTTCAACAAAAACCTCGTAACTGCAGCTTGTGTTAAGCTGCAGTTACGAGGTTTTTGTTGAAAAGCGACGTCTTAGAAAAACCAGCATCGATCTTGACCAGACTATAATAATTATTAATGCTCAGGCTACTCTTGATCCAAAATGTATTCCCACACGAATCTGATCAACGATTTCCTAAATGATAAAAAAATATTCGGGATTTTCAGAGGAACTTCGGACGACAAAAGTGATGTTTATTGATTCGAAATTCGCTTACATATAACTCTAGCATATTTATCAATGGTCTCTTCTTTTGTCTCAATGTTTTATCAAACTATCTCTAAAGCAGGGAAGTCCAAAGTAGAAAAAAATTCTTGATTGAAAAAAGGTTAAAGAAAATGTCCTAAATAGCCCTTTCACTAGAAGTAATCCCTAACATAAAGGTCTGGATTAATACTCATAAATAGCACCTTTGAAGCAACTTATAGTCTGGTCAAACTAAAATAATATTGGTGCAACCTGGACAAAATTTGAACAGAATTGAAACCTATGCCAATACACTCAGGAAGTATCTAACTGTTCATAGAATAAAATATAAAAGAATCCCTCCGTTCGGATTTTTGTAATTTTGGGGCAAAAATTGGGTATTTTTGCTAAAAAATGTGAAAAAATGGAATCTATCATTTTGTGAAAAATATTATTGTTTGTGTAGTTATTTTGTGAGGAAATGTTATCAAATATGATTTTCTTTGATACCAAAAAAGAATTAGTTATAAAAAATTAAAAAAAAATGATTTTTTTTATATATTTTTTTTTTGTTGGGGGGGGGGGGGGGGGGGGGAACGGGGGATTACTGATACTAGCATAGTAATAAATATATTATAAATTCCTTTATTTGACTAAGATTTATCGTAATTGAATAAATGAATGAAATTATTATTAAATCATTATCCTCCTTCCATAAAATTATTATTCATATGGCTATTATGGCGTCGTCATGGGTGCACCTGATCATGTTTTCCTGATATTTCTTGTATCAGTGCAGACACAAATTCAAATTTAATCCATCATGCTAGTTATTAGTAATGGTTCGTCCTTTTTTGAGAGAAAACAACTTTTGTCAAAGGACAAAAATTATAATGACCAAGGCAGCCATTGAACCCATAATCATATGATTGAAAGTTATAATATCCCAATTTTTAAGGTTCTACAATAAACGGTATTTAAAGAGTATGCATCATGGGATGGATATCGATTACAGACAAAAATAATCTTGATTGATTCTGGTCAAATATTTTGCAATACAGGTAACTCTTATTTCTGCGTCAATTTTCAAAATGTTTATTGCATGTACCCCGCCTTACTGAGCTCTTTTCTGAGATAATGTGAATTATTTGTGGAATACTTTTACTTTGTCCAGAAATTGATCCCAACCTAGACTAGAAAACGAAATGATAACGACTACAGTCAAATTAACTTTGCTTCAGGTAAGGAATTGTGCAATAACTTTCTTATAAACGGGTCAACTTTCAGGTGGTTTGTTGCATGTACCCCGCCTTACGGAGCTCTTTCCTTTGAAAACACCTCATACTTTTTGCAAATATTGATCCCAACCGACCAGAAAAACGACCTGATTTTTTTCTTGTCGGTGGGGACCAATAATTACAAGGAGAATTCAAGTAAGTCATAACCACAGGAAAGAGCTCAGTAAGGCAGGGTTCATGCAAAAAAGCGTTAGAAAATTGACGGAGAAATAAGAAAGTTATTGCAAAATGTCTTAGCTGAAGCGAGGCAGAATTGTCCGTAGGTTTACCCATCCCACAATGCACATTCTCTACCGTGAATAAGCCCTATTTTTACCTGGCAGTTAACAAGGCAACGGGAAAAGGTTATAAACAACTATTTTCCTGGTAATTCGCAACATTAGATCAGACAATATCGGTTCTTACTTTGAATTTTATATATTAATCTCGGATTTAATAATCTATGAAACAAAAAAAAATTGCTAAGCAAGACTCTCTCTGTTTCAATTGGGATGGGGTGATTTGATTTTTCTAACAATACAATGATGGTACCTGTATGTCATAAAAACAATAGAATGTGCATCATGATTTAGTTTATTTGCTTTCAATATTTGCTTTCATTTGCATGTTTATCCTTGAAGATGGCAGATCTTCAAGTTGCCAAGCAAATGGGCATGGCAAAACAGGATGTTGTCGACGAGAAGTTTGTAAGAAAGACAAAAAAGAGGTATCGCTGAGTATTTCGTGGTTAACACAATATGTTATGGTTTTAAATGTAGAATATGAGTGTCGGACCTCCTAACATCACCTTGTTAGCTGCCCCTACTTAAGTTACTTGTGGCATGGCGAACGGAAGAGTGGAAAAACATCATTCCTGTCAAGCATCATTTCTGATTAAGAGAGAGGTGGTAAGATCTGACCATAGGATAGTAATGTCACTGATGGCATAAGTCTTATAGGTCTTATACCCCATGACTGGAAGAACAGTTTTATCATTATTTTTTACTAATACCAAGGTGATTCTTTTGCATGCACCAACTACTGCGGACCTAAGCATATAGACCATGTCATTAGGTTATTTGAGCATATGATATACTCTTTGGTACAAAACTTCATTAACAAGGACTCGGTGCAATTTTGCTTTGTTCCTGGTTGAGGTATCATGGCTTCAATCTTTAAAATAAGAGCAAAGATATGTTTATAAATCTTACCCTATATTACAGGTAAAGGCAAAGAAAAGCTTAAGTTTAATGAGTTTGGATCAAATTAATTATTCATTTAATTGGCCTGGAATAGGGGGTGGGGGCCAATATCCCTCATCCCATATCATGGCTGTCTAAAGATAAATTTCACAAACGATAGAAAACAACCTAGTAAATGATGAATTTTTGGTAAAAACAAAATTTAGGTGGAATACGCCAATAATAGACAAGTAAAAAGTCATTTTAAAAACGCATTAGTTGATTTCAAGTGGGAAAGCAATAATCAAACGAGCTACCTATAGTTACAAAGGCCTGACGATCTGATAGAAATACTTAGAATGTAAAAATAACTTGAGGGGCCAAGATACCACAGGAATGTTTGGCCACTGATCACCAAGTATACCCCTGCCTGTTTATCTTGCCCGCCTCCCCGGGGGTCAAGATACTAACTCTGCATTAATCAACAGAGGAGCCTAGGCGTTGACAGAAACTGGTTTCCTGCAGCCTACACCTTTAGTATAGAAACATCCTCAATTGTTTGTCAAACAATTAAAACAATCCTCATGACAAAAATGTAATCATCTTTCCATTGTTTGTCTATTCGCTGTAGCTGTAAACTGATTCACGCCGACTTTGGTATGTTTGACAATTATTCGTAAACACAAGTCTTTTGGTTCAGAATTACAGCTCATTAAGACAGTGATATTCATTGTCAGAAATGAATTCTAGGAGTAAAGAATTTGTTAACCATGCCAATTGCTATATATATCATACAGGATTTTCTGTACCATGCGTTAAAAAGATATAATTTGACTTTTTTCGTCTAAATGTGATTTAGTAGCTTTACAGGGAGCCTTTGATAAGATAGAGTGCATTTATTAACATCCCCACAAGCCCCGGGTATCAATATATTTTTTCATATTCTACAGGAGTCAACCCCTCTAACTGTAATACATATAATTTGACCTTTTTAACCAAAAACATTTTATTTACAGTAATTCCATTGATGTCTAATAGCAGTTCATTTCATGTAAACATCACATTTCACATTTTCAGAAAAAATACAACAACAACAAACTAATAACTATGTAATTCTAACATGGTCAGGTGCACCAAATACTGCAATTTGAAAGAGAAAGGCCAAACTGAGTGTTGAATCCAAATCCAATTAATTCAATATAATCTAAAATAGAAATCCCAATAAAGAAATGATAACTATTACTATGATAGTAATAAATAACCCCTCCCCGCCGCCTAGGCGCCCCCCCCCCCCCTTTGATGAAAAAAAAATCAGAAAAAAATAATTTGTTATGGTTTTTAGCTAAATTTAATGTTGTATCAATGTAATCGATATTTGATAACATTTTCGCAAACAAAATCTTGATGAAAATGATTTTTTATTCAAAAAGTAGAAAATTCCATTTTTTCTCATTTTTCAGCAAAATACCCAATTTTTGACCCAAAATTACAAAAATCCGAACGGAGGGATTCTTTTATATTTTTTTCTGTGAAAAGGTATATACCTCCCGAGTAGAATGGTGCATATTTCATTTCTGTTCAAATTTTGTCCAGGTCAAATCATATATTGACCAGACTATTATTCGATCTTAGAATACTAAAGGTCACGTGAAAATGTATAGGCCTATTCTTAGAAGTGCAAAAACTATCCCTCCTTGTCAGATTGCGTGGGTCGAAAACATCTTCATCCGTTCTTCCGTTTGTTTAAATTCTCATTTCCCTCAATATTTTTGTCAGGCCCGTAGGAACAGGGGGGAGGGGGGCTGGGGGGGCTGGCCAAATATGTCGACTTTTCTTAGTTTTACACTAAAAATTTTGCGAAAATCCAGATTAGCGCCCCCCTAATATTCAGGAAAAGGGCTTTAGCCCCCCCCCCCCCCCATACGAAATTGCTTCCTACGGGCCTGTTTGTGCAGAAATATAATGGCCTACCTACAAATTTTCTACTTTTGAAATCCGTTATTTTGTTATCCACATCTCCTTTCAAATTGGAGCAGTCTAAATCGGCGTTTGTGAAAGCGTAAACCTTTCCCCAAACATGACCTGGTTTTGACGTAAAAGAAAAGGTTTGGGAAAAACATTGAGACAAAGGGAGAAATTACTGATTTTCAGCAATTTCTCCTTTTGCCTCAATATATTCTGATAAATTGTAAATTGTATTTTCATCAATATCAATTTTGTCGCCCGCAGCACCTTTTAATTTGGACAACCGTTTTATGTTTGTGAAAGGGTTAATGAAAAGGTAAGCCTATCAAAACGCTGCTTTCAACGAAAACCTCGTAACTGCAGGTTAAACCAAGCTGCAGTTACGAGGTTTTCGTTGAAAAGCGACGAAAAAGCACTTCTACGACGCTCAAGATCGATATTTTCTTAGTAAGAGCGAGATAAGAAAGAATTGTCGTTCTATATTTAGATTCCATCTAATCCTTTCCCAGACATCAAACATTATTGCAACGAAACATTTAAAGTGACATTTCACAATTATTTTACATAAATTTTACTTTTATTCTATCTGAAAGAGCATCTTTTCATATGGAAATTCTGAAAATTTCAAGTCAAAATATTGAACCGTTTACGAGAAATATATGTTTTTGTGCTCTATTTAGACAAATTGTTGTGGACAACAGTTCAGATTTATATAGAATTTATCATTTCTGTCCAAACTTTAAAGGCGCATTTTTCGCTGATAAATAACAACTTCAAAAAAACTGATAGCATTTCTACGCATTAGAATAAACAATCTTTGCATCTAGATGTACTTTTAAAAAATGAAATAAATGTGAAATGTCACTTTAAATATAGCAATTCTCAATCACAGAGTGCAGACCCTGTGATGTAGGGCCTATTGACTTTCAAGCGTCAAGGGAACAGACGAAAATGCTCATAAAAAGCATCTTCTATAATTATGTCCAATTTCGTTATGTACATTAATCCATTACCACAAAATTTTGGTTTATCTTCAATAACTTTTTTATCAGTTGATTTTTCAAAAATCTTACACATCCAGCTTATTCCCATCTTCGCAAGCCAAGGATTCTACTTCCACTTTGTTCGTAAGGAACAAAGTGGAGGTAGAACCCTTGGCTTGCGAAGATGGCTTATTCCTGGCATTTTCCCACATTCTCTGCTTCAAACCGAATTCAAATTGGTCAAGTATTAAAAAAGATATTGAAGATTATCGGAAATTCTGAGTCACGTGATTATACACCGTGGTCATTGAAAGCTTTGGAAAACATTTGAATTAAAGATAAAACATTCAACCTCGGGCCACTTCAATAGATGTGGTCCGTAATATATTTGGGCTAGTCTAAAAAATTGTTGTTCAGACAAAGGCTAAAATGCTTCACTGTTAATGTTTCACTGTTAATCCATACCGATCACACAGTGTTTCACTTTGTACAGACATTTCCAATATGGCCTTGCATTTATTCTTGTAACATGGAAAAACTCTTATAGCTAATAAACCCTTTCCCAATCAGGTCCTGGATTCGACGTTCCTTCTAGGAATAGTTTAGGATCACAATAAAAAATGCTGGTGGCCAGCATTTTCTCCTATTGTCGCAGTATTTTCTTAGTTTTAATTATAAACCCACTCAAATTCTTTTTTTCTGTTTATGAATTTATTTTTTCACCTACTACAAGTATAATTCATATAGGGAAAGTGTTAATAGAATGGAAATGGCCCACGCGCAATATTACATTTGTAATTAACCCAGATTCAATCATTCAAAGCAAGTTTCATTCCCTACACATATTAGTTGCTTTTCAACAAAAACCTTGTAACTGCAGCTTGTTTCAAGCTGCAGTTACTAGGTTTTGTTGAAAAGCAGCGATATGTAGCCATACTGGCATTTTCAGATTAAGCTTCTGAAGGTATTCCATCCGCTTTTAGAAATCAAACACTTCGTGCAACTTCTGTGTCCATCAGTGGCAACAGAAATTGACTATTAAGGTAGAATACCCGTAATGAGGCCATTTTGGGAAAAAAAAAAAAAAAAAAAAAAAAAAAAAAAAAAAAAAAAAAAACCTACAAAAACATCGATTTTTTATTCGAGCGGCGTCGTTAAGTATCCGAACCTATTCAGGCGCGGTCGTAAACATTCGGCGGTGGAAAGTTCGCCCGAATAATTCTGACGTCCCGCAAATCTCATTAGTGGTGGATCACCTTAACAAAGTAGAGACAGAAGTAATTGAGTTGCCTGTCTTCCAAAACCCAATAAACAAAAATTACTACGCGTAGCTTTTGACAAGTTGCAGTTACGGTTTTTTTTTAACAAAAAAGTAAACAGTGACGTAATTTCGGACATAACAAACAATAGTATTTCGGTAGGTGTGACTCAAGCCGTAGTTACGAGATTTTATAACAACACCGACGGTTTATCAATACAAAACGGTAAACACCGTTTATTTTTAGAACAGAATCCATTGCTATTTACCATTGATAAACATTACCACAATATGTTACAAATCGGGAATACATTTATCATCAAGCTGAATAGTAAAGCTTTTATCTCGGTTACGAATTCGCCTTTTCATAAATTGGTTTGGATATTTTTTACAAGAATCCTTTCCACCACAGATTTCCCCCAACAACATTTGTTAATTGTTAATTGATTTTCTCCAATTTTATATATATATTTATATATGAATTAAACATATCTATGTTATAATTTTGTATGGCAATCCATAAAAAAAATTTGATTGGAAAAAAGGTATGTAGATTATATTGGTAGATTAATTAAGGCCTGCTACTTTTTGATATCACGATATATATACATGTATAGTACCTATGTCAAAGAAAAATTGCACGGAAGAACCACACAAAGTCCAGACTAGATAGAGAATTTACAGACGACAACATAATGGTGGCCTTTATAAATAAATCGGGATCTGGAAAAGGGTGCCTTCTGGCATTTTTCAAGAGCACTGGTCTAGTGCCCATTTAGACGGCAGGCCCGAGTGAAGCAATTTCATATTGGGCTGGATGAAGCCCCTGTGTCTGAATATTGGGGGAAGGGGCTAAATTGGATTTTCCTTACACTTTCAGGGTAAAATAAGGAAAATTCGATATTTTTTGCCAACATGGGGGGGGGGGGGGTGGGGGTGGGGGCGTCTTACTTAGCCACCTGTCCCTACGGGCCTGAGACAGGTAGCTTTAGACCCATTCTGCTCTTTTGAATACGATTACTACAAATCTGGTTCCCGCCTCTGATACACTACGTTGTAAAGACTAAATTCGTAGTAGATTTCAGGTACGGGAACCAGACTAGTGGAGAACTACAAGGATCCTGATCAGACTGTGTGTTTACGCAGGCTGATCTGGAATCATGTTGGGCTTAAAAGTCATTATAAATGGATTTTTTTCCTGATCCCGGCTCATTTAAAATACACACTTTTCAAAATTATTGGTACATGTATCAATATTTTTTTCAAAATATTTTACGACTTGCTTTATACTTAGACCCAAAGCTCTCTTTAGTCTGCAATTTTTCAACTGCTACATAAATAAATGCGTTAATTCAGGAAGGTCATCCAGTGTATAGATTCCAGACTATTGAGAATATCTATTTTTAGAACATGGGGAAAACCCTACACAGGAGTAAACAACTAGGAAGTCATTACAGAAGCTGAATTTACGATGATAGAAAACACCTGATTTCATCACAAATTTGTGTTGTACCATGATATATGGATAAAATTATACAGTAAGTACTGTATTCATTTTTTTCTTTTCATTAGATCAGCAAAAGTAACGACAAAAGGGATATAATTATAAAGCCGGGATATATTCAAACCGAAAGTAGAATAACATACTGTTGTTCAAGAAATTCGGTAAACACAGTCACTGATTCTTGAGATATTATGTCATCATCATGATGGTAATTTTTTGTTATCTGTCTATCTTTACTCCCCAGTTGCCCTTTCGGGTATTACTGGCAGTCTTCTTAGTTGCAGTAATGTAACCAAAACCTTTTTGAATTTTGATCTGGGTTTTGGTTACAATTCCTTCCTATTGAGCATTCATTTCAATGGAGCAGGTGCTGGAATGATTCATTCCAGCATGTTTAGCATAGTCAAACTACAAAATAAAGCTATGGAATGTAGTAAGAATGTTACCTGACAACAGGTTAACTATTGTTCTGTAAATCCAGCGTAGTTTTATGTTGAAATCACTTTCAAATAAAGTTCAATTCAATTTTGAAGCAGAGTACCCACCCATTTTCTTCTACTGAGATTTGAATTTTCTGTTGGAAGAAATAATTGATAACAATTCTTGTTGATACTTTTTACCTGAATTTGTGCCATGGAATATCTTTTTATGGGATACACATCTGATTAGACATGGGCGGATCTAGAGGGGGGGGGGTCGGGGGGGGGGGGTCCGGACCCCCCCTGGCATTGGCCGAAAATTGAATTTGACTATATAAATTTAGTATAACGTTACATATCTACTACATTTTAAGCCATAACTTGGGCTTGGACCCCCCCTGGAAAAAATTTTGGGTTTGGACCCCCCCTGGAAAAAATTCCTGGATCCGCCCTTGTTAGATATGTTAGTATTAAAAAATTTAGGCAAGAAAATGTTTTTTCAACTCTTTTGTCTTGCTCCACAAGAAGGAATAGGGTAGACTCGTAGCCAAACCAATACCCATCATCAAGTTTGTGGATACGATATCGCAGCTAGTGTCTTCTTGATGTCTGCAGCAGCTTTCAAATTGGACAAATCTTTAATTTTGTTGTCTGGTTATGGATTAAAGAGCCTACGAAGACAGCTTCCTATTTACAGGTAGCACATATTACAGGTATATTAAGATAATATGACCAAATCAAAGGAGAGCATACAGAAAGCTTATGAAACAAATACAATTATATGAAATTGTATTCAGCAGAGGTCAACTAGATTAATGCACTGTGAAATGAAATTATAATAAATAAAGGTAGAAAAAATAACTTAACACTCAGAAAATCATAGAGCGAAAAGTTTCTAACCTTATTAGCCTATGAATACAGAAGACAGAGTAATCCGAGTCTTCTCTGATGTAAATACGCTCTTTGATATTTTGATTTTTCGCTATTTACATCAGAGAGCGTTGCTCTTTGAAAACAGCGGAAAGTTCGGTAACGTTACAAGTAACTTGAAGCTTTATTTTTGTGTATCATATCGAATCACTCGGTAAAACACTGTAGGGTATAGATCAATAAATCATTTTTTGTCATACCTGACCAAAAATTTCATTTCAAATCGGCCTGCTGGATGAGTATAACCTTTGGTTTTGAATGGAAGGTCAAGGTAAACAAAGGCTGCTCAGGTGAGGGTTGTTGCAAAACATTGCCTATTAACCTTTTAGAAATACTTTTTGGTCGTAATTTTTTCAGCAGCCATAACAATAAATGGTTCATTTATCGATATCATCAGGGTTTTTTAACGATAGCGTTTAAGATCGGACGGTGAACGATGCGCAACAATTTGTTGCGAACTTCTTGATTTTTTCAAAGAGCAACGCTCTCTGATGTAAATAGCGAAAAATCAAAATATCAAAGAGCGTATTTACATCAGAGAAGACTCGGATTAAAGACAGAGCAGACTGAGTAGGGTCAATATTTCACACTTATTAATCCATGTTTTCTGTGATGAAATTCGCTCTTTGATATGTTGATGTCGCTCATTTACAGTAAATGAGCGACATCAACATATTATCAAAGAGCGAATTTTGCGAGAGAAAACCCGGATATTACACACTTATATATTATCAGATAGCCCCTTTTTCACGGTGTATAATCACATGATGCAATAATTACTGAATATCTTCAATAACTTTGTAAATACGGGACCGATTTGAATTCAGTTTGAAGCAGAGAATTTGGACAGACGGATGCATTAGATGGACGTTGTTGATTTTTGAAAAATCAACTGATAAAAAAGTTATTGAAGATAAACCAAAATTTTGGTTTATCTTCAATAACTTTTTTATCAGTTGATTTTTTAAAAATCTACCACGACCATGTTATTTCCGACATTTTCCCACCTTCTTTGCTTCAAACCGAATTGAAATTGGTCAAGTATTGACAAAGTTATTGAAGATTATCGGAAATTCTAAGTCCCGTGATTATACACCGTGTTTTTTATGAGGCATGTCCAGTGGCGGATCCAGGATTTCTGAAAAGGAGGTTCAAATTTACAATAAGGGGGGTTCGTTTTCCTATCAATATACAATTTTGACTCAATTTCTGCATGAAAATGAAAGAATTAGGCTTCAGAGGGGGGTTCAAACGAACCCCCCGAACCCCCTCTGGATCCGCCACTGATGTCTCACATCTTTTTCAGTGCTTCATGAGCTGACAACAAACAAGAATGTTTCATGATATCAAAGGAAAGAATATCAAACTTGATGGGAGCAAGACAACAGCGAGTTGGGTTCCGTCACACACAGGGGGTCACGTTTTCACGGGGCAGCCCCTAAAACCAGACAAGCAGCTGACCCTTAAACTTGAGGGGACAGGTGGGATCGAGCTCGGGGTGATTTGTGAGGATCCTGATCGGATGAGCAATGACTTCTCCACTTATCGGAATGATCTGGGGATCTACCAGTTCCTGAACGATGTCAAGATTCACAAACGGACATGTGAAATGAATGTGAAAATAGATTATGGGAAACAGGTCAGTTTACCCATTGGACTGCAATTTAACCATAACATGAATAAACCCTTTCCCAAAACGCCAAAAAATGATCCACTTCAAAAACTGCCACAAGTGACGAGAATGTATGTTATTAAAGATAGGATAGGTGCAAAATACGGCACAGAAAATATTGAGACAAAAGGAGAAACTGCTGGTTATCAGCAGTTTCTTCTTTTGTTTCAATCTTTCCCAAGCCTTTTCTATCAGGTACGTCAAAACCAGGTCTTATTATGCCCCCTTTCGAAGAAAATGGGGGTATATTGATTTGCAAGTGGCGGTCGGTCGGAAGGTCGGTCGCAATCTCCTTCGCAGTTATCTCCCCTGAATTTGGATTGTGGAGATCTCTGCCGGCACAGGTTGGAGTTACCAAGATTTCAGGTAATTGATTTTTTTATTTTGATTTTTATTCAAAAAAGTAAACATGCTTTAAGTGATGTTTTAAGAATATGAGGTGTCAGATATGAATCCAAATGAAAAATATAATTGGATTTAAAAAATGATTTCAGAAATATACATAAATTTCCGCCAACTTTACGATATCACGTGACATTCTCCATGGTCACGTGATTTATATGCCTGCAGTGATAATGTAAGGCATTGTCGCTGTGTGGAGTTTGGGTCGGTCGGTCGGTCGGTCCGTATGTCGGTCGGTCTGTCCGTAGACTAAACCTTGTCCGCAGCATAACTCGAAAAGTATTAAAGGTAGAATCATGAAACTTCACAGGTGGATAGATCTCATTATGGAGAGGTGCAGTGCACAAGAACCGTAACTCTGCCGATCAATTTACTGGAGTTATTGCCCTTTGTTGATTTTCAAACTTGATTCTTGTCCGGAGCATAACTCAAAAAGTATGTAAGGTAGAATCATGAAACTTTACAGGTGGATAGATCTCATTATGGAGAGGTGCAGTGCACAAGAACCGTAACTCTGCCGATCAAAATTTTTGAGTTATTGCCCTTTGTTGATTTTCAAACTTGATTCTTGTCCGGAGCATAACTCAAAAAGTATGTAAGGTAGAATCATGAAACTTTACAGGTGGATATATCTCATTATGGAGAGGTGCAGTGCACAAGAACCATAACTCTGCTGATCATATTTTTGGAGTTATTGCCCTTTGTTGATTTTCAAACTTGATTCTTGTCCAGAGCACAACTCAAAAAATATGTAAGGTAGAATCATGAAACTTTATAGGTGGATATATCTCATTATGGAGAGGTGCAGTGCACAAGAACCGTAACTCTGCCGATCAATTTTTTGGAGTTATTGCCCTTTGTTGATTTTCAAACTTGATTCTTGTCCGGAGCATAACTCAAAAAGTATGTTAGGAAGAATCATGAAACTTTACAGGTGGATAGATCTCATTATGGAGAGGTGCAGTGCACAAGAACCGTAACTCTGCCGATCAAAATTTTTGAGTTATTGCCCTTTGTTGATTTTCAAACTTGATTCTTGTCCGGAGCATAACTCAAAAAGTATGTAAGGTAGAATCATGAAACTTTACAGGTGGATATATCTCATTATGGAGAGGTGCAGTGCACAAGAACCATAACTCTGCTGATCATATTTTTGGAGTTATTGCCCTTTGTTGATTTTCAAACTTGATTCTTGTCCAGAGCACAACTCAAAAAATATGTAAGGTAGAATCATGAAACTTTATAGGTGGATAGATCTCATTATGGAGAGGTGCAGTGCACAAGAACCGTAACTCTGCCGATCAATTTTTTGGAGTTATTGCCCTTTGTTGATTTTCAAACTTGATTCTTGTCCGTAGCATAACTCAAAAAGTATGTTAGGAAGAATCATGAAACTTTACAGGTGGATAGATCTCATTATGGAGAGGTGCAGTGCACAAGAACCGTAACTCTGCTGATCATATTTTTGGAGTTATTGCCCTTTGTTGATTTTCAAACTTGATTCTTGTCCGGAGCATAACTCAAAAAGTATGTAAGTTAGAATCATGACACTTTACAGGTGGATAGATCTCATTATGGAGAGGTGCAGTGCACAAGAATCGTAACTCTGCCGATTAAAATTTTTGAGTTATTGCCCTTTGTTGATTTTCAAACTTGATTCTTGTCCAGAGCACAACTCAAAAAGTATGTAAGGTAGAATCATGAAACTTTACAGGTGGATAGATCTCATCATGGAGAGGTGCAGTGCACAAGAACCATAACCTTGCCGATCAATTTCATTTCTTGGAGTTATTGCCCTTTGTTGATTTTTACACTTAATTCTTAACCTTGCCTATATCTCATGTATTTTTACACATACAGACTTGATATCTCACACATAGATACCTCCTATCAACATCATTCACATTTGACCATGACCTTGGACCTTGTGACCTTGACCTTGGAGTTTGACCTACTTTAAAAAAGAATTAAATCAGGCATATATCTCATGACCTATTACACATACAGCCTTGATATTTCACACATGGACACCTCCTACCAAGACCTTTCACAATTGACCATGACCTTGGACCTTGTGACCTTGACCTTGGAGTTTGACCTACATCTTAAAAACTTTAACCTGGCCAATATATCATGTCCTTTTACACATACAGCCTTGATATTTGACACATGGAAACCTCCAACTAAGACCTATCACATATGACTATGACCTTGGACCTTGTAACCCTGACCTTGGGAGTTTGACCTACTTTTAAAAAAAATAAAATGGGCCTATATCTCATGTGCTATTACACATACAGCCTTGATATTTCACACATAGACACATCCTACCAAGACCTTTCACATTTGACAATGACCCTGGACCTTGTGACCTTGACCTTGGACTTTTACCTACTTTTATAAAATTTTAACCTAGCTGATATATCATGTCCTTTTACACATACAGCCTTAATATTTGACACATGGACACCTAAGACCGAGACCTTTCACATTTGACCATGACCTTGGACCTTGTGACCTTGACCTTAGTGTTTGACCTACTTTTATAATACATTAACCTGGCCTATATTTTATGTAATTTTACACATACAGCATTGATATTTCACACATGGTCACTTCCAACCAAGACATTTCACATTTGACCATGACCTTGGACCTTGACCTTGAAGTTTGACCTTCTTTTAAAAAACTTAAACTAGGTCTATATCTCATGTCCTGTTACCTATACAGTCTCGATATCTTACACATGGACACCTCCCACCAAGACCTTTCACATTTGACCATGACCTTGGACTTTGTGACCTTGACCTTGGTGTTTGACCAACTTTTATAATACATTAACCTGGCCTATATTTCATGTCATTTTACACATATAGCCTTGATATTTCACACATGGTCACTTCCAACCAAGACATTTCACATTTGACCATGACCTTGGACCTTGACCTTGGAGTTTGACCTACGTATAAAAAACTTAAACTATGCATATATCTCATGTCCTGTTACCTATACAGCCTCAATATTTTACACATGGACACCTCCTACCAAGACCTTTCACATTTGACCATGATCTTGGCCTGTGTTACCTTGACCTTTGATTTTTACATACTTTTAGAAATCTTTAACCTAGCCTTTATCTTATGTCCTATTACACCTACAGCCTTGATATTTCACACATTGACACCTCCTACCAAGACCTTTAACATTTGACCATGACCTTGAATATTGCAACCTTGACCTTGGAGTTTGGCCTACTTTTAAAAAACTTAAACCAGACATATATATCATGTCCTTTTACACCTACAACCTTGATATTTCACACATGGATACCTCCAACCAAGACCTTTCACATTTGACCATGACCTTGACCTTGGCATTTGGCCTACTTTTAAAAACTTTAATCTGGCCTATATTTCATTCTACTTTTACATATACAGCCTTGATATTTCACACATAGACACCTCCTACCAAGACCTTTCATATTTGACCATGACCTTGGACCTTGTTAACTTGACCTTGGACTTTGACCTACATCAAATGTAGGCACTTGAAGGGGGCATATATGTTTTACAAACATCTCTTGTTTGGGAAAGTGTTAACCAGTTATTAACATATTTTATTTAACTTAGAATTGTCTAAATTCAAAGATGTTGCAGACCCCAACTTTAAAAACATAACATAAATGAATTCTTTCATTTTTGGTATTTCTTGGTAGAAGACGTTGTAGGAAATGATGAAGTTTAAGACGTCTCCAATTTGAAAGGAACACCAGACCACAAACTAAATAATACCAAAATTAGTAAATGTGTATGTTATAGCACAGAAAATATGAAGGGAAGAGGTGAAATTTCTGCTTCTCTCTTAATTTATTTCCACAATTCTTTCCAAAAGCCAAAAGCAGAGAACTGTATTATTAAAGATCTAACAACCAAGTTAGACAGCTACGATAATGAATTTTTCATACAATCATTGACAAGAATAGAGCCTCTGGCATTGTATAGGATCAACTAAAGGGAAATGGATAACTTAGTTGTTTGGGAATCATCTAATATCGCAGACAAATGTAATTAAATTCCAGGAGGTGACATCAACATATGGACGGGGCATCTATACACAGAAGTTAAATGGAGACAATCCCTATTGGTTAACAGCTGATGTGAAATATGGAGAAGTTGAAATCAAGCTTATCACTAATGGTAGGTAATCTTAACACATTACCAGACAAGATAAATGAACCTTTATATTTTGTGTCAATTAAAAAGTGGGTCATGGGAGGTCAAAAACTTTGTCCATTAGCATCTTATAATTTCCTTCAGTTTGCTATAGTTGTCCAAATTTTGTCTCATTCATTGTCAAAATTGTTTGGAATGTTTATCTTCATTCTAGAGCTCTAGAATTGTGCATGCTGTTTATCTCGAAACCCTCTCAGGTGAGCGATGCAGTGCCATCTTGATCCTCTTGTTTCCTAGCATTTTCCTCAGGGGATTTGAAAACCATGTCTTGTTTGGGAAATAACTAAACGATAAAACACATGTTTCAGGGGGTAGAGAGACATACTACAAATTTTCCAACACCAAGTCTGGGAAGAATATGCAGATACTGAATGACCCCACCATAGCCAGGTCAAGGACAAAGAGCCCCGCCTCCCTGTGTATATATGGATCACCTGTGATCACCGGGATGACCCTTGACCTTCAATGTACCCCGAAACCCCACCAGGGGACTACGCCTGGCAGGTAGGTTGTGTTATGTTTAACCCAAATCCAAATAGTGACTTTGATTGAAAAACACTGTTTATGGAGTTAAAAAATCTTGCTTTGCTAAAATATGGAGATTTCTGCATTAATGAGTTAGCACCAATTATAAATACGTCTGCGACTCCCTTTATTTTTGATCAATATAAGATAGTTGAATTTACTAAATATTATTTACAGTATGTTGAAAAAGCTATGTCGTAAACAATCGGTAATTGTGACATCATAACTTTGATGACATTAAGCCTCGTTCTCCTAGAGTGGTGTTCAGTTTGTTTGGCGAAGAGTTAAAGACTTTCTATGACTTTGAGTATCCATATATTGTTCACGTCTGATTTCTTAAAAGATTGAATGCACACTGAATGCCGTTAGCCAGTAGGACATGCCATACTCTTGTGCTTCTGTTTTGAATTCTTTTGTCAGTCATTCACCCTTTTCCAAATGGCACAATTCTAGCACGGCCCACTTTGAAGACTGCTACATGCATCATGATTGACATTGATACAGATAGTATTTGTTTACAATAACGCATAGGAAAGTATTGGGGCAAGAGGAAAAAATGCTGATCATCAACATTTTTTCTTTTGCCTCAAAGTTTTCCCAAGCTTTTTCTATCAGGGACATGAAAACTGGTCTTGTTTGAGAAGGGGTTTATGCATTTGGCATCCAGAATTGTTAAATCATCATGATTCTATGTTCTGCTAACTCATTCATACAATTGATATATTTGCAGATTCTACGTGAAGCTGTTTATAACAAACATGAACCCACAACAGCTTCAGACGAAGCACCCAGACAGATTCGACATCTCCACATACCCGACCGACGCACCATCATGGACCTGTATAGAGACTTTCGAGAAAGATGATTGTCATGGGAAAATTATATTGGAGTTCGGCTCTGATATGTTGAAATATAAATCAGCAAACAACAAAACTGGAACACAGCATTATAATCTTGAATGTAATGATGGTTTTTGGTTAGTCTTAGAGCTGTATGGTGTGTCAATTAAGATTAAGAAAGCAGATTTAAACCAGAGTCCAAATATCGCTGGAGTTGATGAAATCGATGCATCTCGACTCCCATCGCGCCCTGTACATCAAAATAGCTCATTTGTCAGTGTTGAGTCAAATGTGGAACCCACTCTGATGCCCATCACTGAATCTAACGAAAATGAGAATGAGTTACAAAATGTGGTAACAAGGGCTACTTCTTGCGACAAGATTAAACTTGATAAGGGTATAAGAAGAAACTTTACTTATCTTTTGCGATCACTTACTTATTTGAGTGTGGCTGATATTTTGTTTGAAAAGGAATACATAACAATGGAAGAAAATGAAGCGATCCATTGCCCAAATGAAGATGGTGTAAGAAAGACTCTACTTATCATGTCAAGACGACCAATTTCAATGGGGTTGTTAGAATACTGCTTGAAACGTACATCTCAGGAATTCTTGCTCCCAGCATTTCTGAATGAAGTTGAAAAAGAGTAGACATTTTGTTTCATAACGATAAGAGTCATAATAACATCGCTACTTTTTCATCGAAAACCTCAGCGTAAAACAAACTGCAGTTTAAAGCAATTATATGTTTGTAGGCATCATAGGCGCATGATGATGTAGCAATAGGAATTAGCCCATTTAAATATGATTACATATTTGACACTCCCACTAGATGAAGAAATTGCTTCTGTCAATTTTTCTACCCAGAAGACATAAATCGTGTAATGTATAGTTCAAAATATGTAGCTCCTGAGTCAGTGTAGAGTCAAACGTTGAACAAAATCCATCCCCGAATCAAATGAAAATGGGAATGGTTTATTTCACACTAAGACCAGTTTCTAGAACAAGAATGTCTGACAATTTATTTTTTTGAAAATTGGAGCCTTTGAGCATGATAGATCACATTATTGTTAGTAAACTTAGGTACATGTAATGTAAATCCATTATAATCACTTGGATAGTATTTGTATGTGGATCTTTGTATGTTAAATATTTATACATTGATAACTTCTATCCTAATGTTGAAAACTCTAATATCGAGGGTTGAACCTTAAACTCTTGTAACTACCTATTTTTCAGAAATTATTTTTAGCTCCACTGGCCGAAGGCCAGCGAGCTATTGTCATGGCGTCGTGTCCGTCGTGCGTGCGTCCGTGCGTGCGTGCGTGCATCCGTTAACCTTTTCTTTAAAAATCTTCTCCTCTCAAACCAGTGGGCTAATTTTGACAAAACTTTGCAGGAATGTTCCTTGGGTAACCCTTTACTTAAATTGTGCAAAGAATTTTTATTGGTCAATAAATGTGGGCGTGGCAGGACAGGGCTTATCAGACTTAGAGAAATCACAAAATAATTCTTTAAAAATCAACTATTCAGCCAATTTTGACTAAACTTGGCAGAAATGTACCTTGGGTGACTCTTTACCTAAATTGTTAGTGAAATTTTGATTGACCAGTCCATAAATGTGTTCTCTTAAACCAGTGGGCTAATTTTGACCAAACTTTGCAGGAATGTTCCTTTGGTGACCCTTTACTTGAATTGTTCAAAGAATTTTGATTGGTCCATAATTGTGGGCGTCACATGCCGGGGCTTATCAGACTTAGAGAAATCACAAAATAATTCTTAAAAAATCAACCATTCAGCCAATTTTGACTAAACTTGACAGAAATGTACCTTGGGCGACTCTTTACCTAAATTGTTAGTGAAATTTTGATTGGTCGATAAATGTGGGCGTGGCAGGACGGGGCTTATCAGAATTGGAGAAATCACAAAATAATTCTTTTAAAATCTTCTCCTTTCAAACCAGTGGGCTAATTTTGACAAAACTGTACAAGAATGTTTCTTGAATGAACCTCTACTTAAATTGTTCAAAGAATTTTGATTGGTCAATAAATGTGGGCTTGGCGGGGCTGGGCTTATCAGACTTAGAGAAACCATAGAATAATTCTTTAAAAATCAACCATTCGGCCAATTTTCACCAAAGTTGGTAGAAATGCACCTAGGGTTACTCTTTACATGAATTGTTGGTGAAATTTTGATTGGTCCGTAAATGTGGGCGTGGCAAGGGGGGGGGCTTATCAGAATTGGAGAAATCACAAAATAATTCTTTATAAATCAACCAATGGGCAAATGGAGACCAATAATATAATATAATGATGTATTCCTTTCTAAAGATTCAGAAAATACAAAAAACAAGAGGCCCAAGAGGGCCTGTATCGCTCCACTGGCTAAAGTAAAATAATTACCTCATGATTTCTTGTAAGCCTCGCATTGCCAATTTTGGAAAAAGAGTCACCCAAGGAATATTTCTACCAAGTTTGAACTGAATTGGCCCATTGGTTTATTTTTAAAGAATTATTTCATGGTAAGTCCAATTCTGATAAGCCCTGCCCTGCCACACCCCCAGTTATAGACCAATCAAAGTTTCACAAACACTGTAAACCACCCAAGGAACATTTATGTCAAGTTTGCTAAAATTAACCCAATGGTTGTTTTTTAAGAATTATTTCGTGATTTCACCCATTCTGATAAGCCCCGCTATGACACGCAACTATTAATGGACCAATCAAATTTTCACTAACAAAGTAAGTAAAGGGCCACTCAAGTAACATTACTGCAAAATTGGTCTCCATTGGCCCATTCAAAGTTGTTAATACTTCCCTAGTGACTTCCCCGAATCATACACCGATGTAACTGTTCCCGCATCTTCGCAAGCCAAGGGTGACATCTACGACGTAACGTCGTTTCTGTATTCAAGTCAAGTCAAGTCAAGATTTTATTCAAGACCCCCTAACCGAGGGTATGTGAATTTAACATACATGTAACAAATACAAACAAATATGAACAGTTGATGGACATGAAAAACAAAAATTTTGGACATTTCACAGATTTTTTTCAGCTATGGATCAAAATATTTAATGAAAATGTTCATTTAATCAGCACTTTAACCCATTAACACATACTTTGACTCTTTTTGACTCCCCACAAGAAATGGCTGTGGAAAACATTGTTGAAAATAAAGAAATTGCTTGTAACAAGCAATCTCCTCATTTCCCACCATGTTTTCTACCATAAAAGACCAAATAATACTTAATTTCATTCACTTTATATTGTCGTCTGCAACATCTTTGAAGCTTACCCAAAATTTTGTTGTTTGGTAATGGGTTAATCAAAACTAAGTATTCCAATTTAGGTGATCAAAACAAGCACTACAGACCACAGCAAACCTGCTAAACAGCTGGTTTGTCATTGTCTGTACTTCCTGCTTGTAACTTTAAAGTGTCCTTGTAAAAAGTCCAAATGCATATATATTCTTTTTAGATGAAACATGGGAAGGTACAATTTATGCAATATTATTTGAATAGTGCTAAAATAATTTTACAAAATTTTGCTGTTCGCATAATGGTATTATAATCAGTACTATTAAAAAGTTCAAAGTATTTTTGGGTATTATGTTTTTCATAAATTTCTTTAGGAATGAATTTTTTTCTGTCGGATTTTAGAAAGCTGCATTCAAAAAGATAATGGTACTCATCACCTAAGTTTGCGCTATTACATAAGCTGCAAATTCTGTCATCCCTTGCAATACCAAAGAATCTTCCTTGTTCAATTGGTAGTTTGTGATTTATGCATCTAAATCTACTATAAGAAATCCTTAAATCAGTTGGTAATACAGACAAGTAATTTTCAAAATTGTGATTTGTTTTAAAAATTCTATAGTTTAAACCTTTTGAAAGTTCAAATATAGAATTATACCAATTTTGTTTGAACTGGTCTATTAAGCGGTTTTTAACCATTCTTGCTAGGCAGCACTTGTCAGAAACACTTTGATGAATCCAATATTCAGAAAAACCACAATTATTCAGTGTGTTTTCTATACAATTTATCCATTTGGAAAAATAAAAATTTCTAGTATGCATTTTATACATAAGGTTATACAATATACATGAGATCTTATCTTGTTTTCCACAAACTAAACGTTTCCAGAAACCAATCATACGAGATTTAATTAAGAAATCAGCAGGATAACGGCCTAATTCACCATATAAAATAGCAGTTGGAGTACTCTTTTTAAAGTGCATAATTATTTTATAAAACTGTAAAAATAACGACTCAATTATTTCAGATTTCTCATATCCATAAATTTCTGCCCCATATAGCAAAATTGGTACTACCATACAATCAAACATTTGTAACTGCATATCAACTGGCAAGTCTAATTTTTTAGTTTTCCTGAGTACACAATACATAGCTTTCCTACCCTGTTCTAACAGATGATTTTTATGTTTAACAAAAGAAACATTGTGAGTAAAGGTGACACCCAAATATACAAAGTCATCAACAATAGCAATGTTTTCATTATTATAAGTAAAGACAGGCTTTTCTTTAACTTTTCGTTTTGAAAATAATACAACTTTTGTTTTTGCTGGGTTAACTTCTAGTTTCCAAGTTTGACAATAGAGATACATTGAATTTAAGGCAGCTTGCAGCTGTTCTTGAGATTCGGCCAGAATGACAGTGTCGTCTGCATATAGTAAAAGATACAATTTCAAGTAGACTTCTATATCATCATTGTCACAAAGCAGGTGTATAGCTTCAGTTATATCAGTCAGACCATCAAATCCATGAGAAATAAACTCTACTAAGTCATTTAAAAACAATGAAAAAAGTATTGGAGATAAGTTCTCACCCTGACGTACCCCCACAATAATTTGATAGCTGTTGGTTTTGTCGAACACACGATTTTGCACTGTCATACATACTGTAAATGATTTTCAACATTTTCCCATTTATATCTTGTTGTAAAAGTTTTTGCCATAATGCCACACGATTCACTGAGTCAAATGCCTTTCTGTAATCAATAAATGCACAAAATAGAGTTTTATTACGATGCAAGTACAAATCAGCTAAGCATTTCAGACTAAAAACATGATCCATAGTACTATAA
The DNA here is from genome assembly GCA_963680895.1 of Fragum sueziense. Taxonomy (NCBI): domain Eukaryota; kingdom Metazoa; phylum Mollusca; class Bivalvia; order Cardiida; family Cardiidae; genus Fragum; species Fragum sueziense. The sequence goes on from CAVMGG010000720.1 coordinate 39,081, forward strand.
CCTTTTCTAAAGCCAGCTTGTTCCTCACATAAAACATTCATATTTTCTAAGAAACAATTAAGTCTGTTGTTTAAAACAGAAGTAAACAGTTTCCCAAAACAGCTTAAAATAGTTATACCTCTATAATTATCTGGGTTGTTTGCATCCCCTTTATTCTTATAAATAGGACAAATTATGCCTTCAGTCCAGCTACTAGGAACAATTCCTGATTCAAAGACAATATTAAACAATTTGCAAAACACTTGTAACATTTTCCCAGATGCACATTTCAAGAATTCATTTAAGATTAAGTCAGTGCCACAACTTTTATTATTTTTCAATGCTTTAATAGCCTGCAATATGTCAGCTTCTGAAAAGGGTCTATTTAAATCAATATTATCGTTTATGTCTACATTGTTTATATCAAAATTGAAATCTTCATGATCATTATTTTCATTGCTAAGATTCTTAAAATGTTCATAAAAAGTTTCCAAAGCCACTTTATTCACAACTGACTTTTGTTTATCTGCTGATTTATTTAATAAAGACCAATATGATTTAGGATCTTTAGTTTTCATACCTCTCAACTTTGAGATAAAATCATTTCTGTAAGCATTGTAATGTTTATTAATTTCTTTTTTATATGCTTTACTACAGTGAATGAGATTTGTTCTGTTCTCAGCTGACTTAATTCTCCAGTTTAAATTACGAGCTTTAAAATATTCTTTTCGCTTAATATTGCAATCTCTATTAAACCAAGGTTTTTTCACTTTTTTAACATTGGTTTTTTTCTGTTTAGTGGTGAAAAACATTTCAGATTCTGACGCTGCATCTAATAATATTTTATTACAATTTTCAACAAGTGAATCAATAACTTTTTGATCAACATTAGCACAACCTGACGACATAATATCAGACATTTCATGTTCAAGTTCTAACAATGATAACAGATCTAGTGCATCGATAAAAGTATTTTTCCTCTCGTTTGCCCATTTGCATTTTTTTGTAGCCTGCTCCTCAGGCACATTTATATCTGGCTTATAAGGCTTACTCAAAAATTCAACAGCAATGCCATTGTGAATGTCACTCAATAAAGGATCAAAAGGTAAAATTTCAAAATTTGACACATATGAAAATAATTCAGGTGACATAATACAATAGTCTACAACAGTTGTATTTTTACAAGTGGCAGCTCCAATACCTTTGTCTTTAAACAACCTACCATTGGCAATATGTATATCAAAACTCTTGCACATGCTTAGAAGTCGGGAACCATAATTATCGACTTTAGATTTATCTGAATTATATCTTTTAGTGGGAATGTTTAAATCTTCGAGTAAACTTTTGTGCAAATCTTGTTTAGTAAAATCATCTAAGTTAAAATTATCACAAATATACTCATTTACATAAATAAAGTCATCTGCATTTGAAGTGTGAGAATTAAAGTCTCCTAACAAACATATTTTGTGATTATTTTCTGGATTTAAAGTGATAATGTCATTTTCAATAGAATCAAAAATACTAATATTACTGTAAGGACTACTTTCTGGAGGTATATAAACTGCCCCAAATAAAACTAATTCATGGAACAATGAACAATTAACTGTAAACCATAAAACATTCTCTGAGCTACTCTTTAAGATTTTAACATGCTCAAAAATAGTATCTTTGACCAGGACTGCAATTCCCCCAGATCTTGATTTTGCTTGCTTACGGTTAATTAATTGTAAAATGCTGAAATTCTGTACTTCAAAACTATCAAGAGAACCCAATTTACTTTCTACTAGACAAACTATATCATATGATTGACAAAATTCCTCAAAATCAGGGTAACGCAACTTTGAGAGCAAGCCACAGACATTGATACAGACCAACCTAACCCCCAAAGAATTGTCAGGCATGGCATATGTATGTTCATTTAGAATTACATCATCAATTGTAACATCATTAGAAATATCATCTGATGCTTCACTGGATAAAGATAAGCCAGGTGAATGAGGTGATGCAACAAATGTAGAATTTTCATGACTAGTACTCTCAATCTCAAGACTAGAATTCTCATGACTAGAATTGTTAAAAAGATTAGTATCAATAGGCTGAACCTCAAAATTGCGACCTGCAGATGTTAAAAGAGAACCGTCCAAAGAACTATGCTTATTATCAAGTTCAAAAGATGTTTGAGTCGTCAAGTTTATGTTAATATTTGGAATAACAGTGTCTCTACAGGTAGGTTCATCATTGGTGGAGATATTTTCATGTACACTTCGATTCTTTCGAACAGCAGTCCATAGGTCAACAGTACTAGAATTCCTTCCCGGCCTGTCCTACTCAAAAGCCCCTAGGCCTAGAGCAGCATAGTCTATGTTGGTAATTCCCAGCTTAAAAAGATCATCAGGAGTCTCGAGTGTAATCTTAGACCCGTCGCGGACCCGACAAATAACTTTCCCATCCCTCGTATAGGCGGACTCCACGTTATCTAAACGCTTTACATGTTGTAGGAGCTTGGAGCGTAATGGGGTCAAATCTTCATTTATGTAAACATTTCTGTAACCCTCTTTGTTTTTCAACTTGTTCTTGTTCACCAGGAAATCGTGCTTAATGTCCCTGGCAAAGAATCTCACAATGATGGCACGAGATCTGTTTCCCTGCCTATTACCAAGACGGTGACAAGCATTTATGTCCTTTTCGGTTATATTCAGTCCCATTTCATCTCCCAACTTGACAATCTTGTCCTTCAGTTTCTCTCCGTCAACTTCGACAATCCCTGAAATTCTGATATTCTCCCTCCGTGTGTACTGCTGAAGTCGGTCATTCTCATAAGCATTTACCCTAACAGAGGCCTGTAGTTTATTAATAGCAGTTTCTTGCGTGGCCAGTCTTTTCTCAATTCCCTTGGTACTCATTCCCATGACAGGCAACAACAACTGAGTAACAGCCACTGCGGTGGCAGCATTTTGGTCCAAACCTGGCTGGTCTGCTTTGTCCCTAAGCATTTCCTGAATTTTAGGAATAATATCATCGTTATTATCTTCAGCGCTACTACATAAATCGCCAACATTGCTGCACAAAACGTCAAAACCCGCAGAGCGTCCTCTTCCCTGACTAGCACTGGGCGACTGGCTCGCATTGCTCGCCTTTTTACCGGCTCCTTTTGCACCAGTCATGTTTCTACCACTGTCCGTGTACTACACTAAATTATGATTTATCAATCTGCACAGGTTTTTTATTCAAATTCTCCGTTTAATATTGTCTTTTTCGCAATTTTCTTCTTTAGCTTCAAATTTTAGCAGCCGAATCCATCAACTTCATCCGGGCCTTGGCGTATTTAGTCCGATTTTCTTGGTCTCCTGGAAAGCGTTTTCATTGGTTCCAGCGAGGTCTCGCTGGATCCAATCAGATTGTCGACTGATACATTTGTTATGAGTAACCAGATCATGACAACGGGCGGGAAAAAGCATTGCATTTGCAACTCAAAAAACGCGAAGATGGGCGATTTTTCCTAAGAATTTCACTGCAATAGACAGGAATTCCTTAACTTTAATCGACGAACTATTATACTTTCGACAATTCGACCAAAAAAGCAGATAACTTTTATATAATCCGCATGACGTATGACGCGAAAGACAACGCGCGTTAATGACGTCATTAATAATGGACGTAAACAACCAGCAAAACAACCGCTAGGCGGCTCTTCGCGATTTCAAGAAAATCGGACTAAATCCGCCAAGGGCGAATACAAACGTAGGTGGGTTCAACCTTGGCTAGCGAAGATGCTGTTCCCGCGTAATTTACGTTCAACTGCAAGAAGTTTTAAAAATATTTTCTATTATGAGTAATTTCCACCCGATATAATAGAAACTATTTTTTATGAATTTAGTATATGATAACTTTTCTAAAACGATACCAAAGTATATTATAAAAAGTTGTTGCATTATTATGGGATTATATTGTGTCGAACTCGTTCTTTTGGCGTAGTATTCCTCGGCAAGCTCAGGCTACTCTGCCAAAAGAACTCGTTCGACACAATATATTCCACATACCTATAATATTATAAATTACAAAAAGTTTGGAAACTGAGATTTCCAAAGAGGCGTTTGCAATAATATTTACAAAAAGCTTGAACAACATTGAGACAGAAGAATAAAATGCTGATAATTAGCATTTTCCCTTTCTGTCTCCATATTTTCTGTGCTATATTGTATTAAATTTTATTTTAGTCATAATCTTGTGGTTGTCTGCAGTATTTTGAGTTAAAACAAGCTAGTTGTCTAGTGTAGTAAATGATAATTCTACCGTTTCCTGTTTTTGCCATTTTTAAAGGGTTTGATTGGTAAATTGTATGTGTAATCAAAGAGTTTGAGTTTGAGTTTATTGGGGTTTTACGCCGTTTTCAACTACCAGGGTCATATCGCGGCGGCTGGAGCATCTACCCATGGATTCCTGTTGTTTCTCAAACCAGTACTACCACAACACCCTTACCGAGCCTCCAGCTGCTCGCCCACTTAGGTTAACGATTTCAAACCCATTGGTGGGTGACAATTTTTGTCAGAAAGGGTATTAGCCGCGGCCGGGTATCGAACCCGGGACCTCTCGAATGAGGGTCAGATGCGCTACCAACTGCGCTAGGGCCGCGGCTGTAATCAAAGAAGAACTTTACTGACCTCCATAATGATAATAGTTGTTAGATACTGTTCAACAGATTTCACCTGAACCTGATACATGTATTTAGAGCATTTTCTTCTTTTGACTCAATAACCCATGCCTGTTATTTAACCCATTACCAAACGACACAATTTTGGACTGTTCCAATTTCAAATGTGTTGCAAACGATAATTTCGAATTGATGTAATTTTAAAAATATTGTCATTTAGGGTTAGAAAACATTGCAGAAAATGAATAAGTTGCTTGTCACAAGCAATTTCTTCATTTTCCACTATGCTTTCCAAAGCCTTTATCTTAAAGGGAGTTAAAGGCGCCAATGTTTGGGATTGGGTTAAAGGATGTTAAAAACAGGTCTTGTTTACGAAAGGTTTAATGTTAAAATAACCTTCATAACATAATCTTTGTTGTCTGCTTGGCCATTGAGTTTTCACTTTGAATGAACCCTTTCCCAAACAGAAATGAAATATTAAGGTCATTTTGGGTAGAAAACATTGTTGGAAATGAAGGAATTGCTTTTCACAAGCAATTTCTTCATTTCCACAATGTTTTTCAAAGTAATTATCTTGTGGGGAGTCAAAAAGAGTCAATGTGTGAGAACGGGTTAACTTCATAACATTATTTTTGTCTGCATGATCATTGAGTTTTCATTTTGAATGAACCCTTTCCCAAACAGAAATAAAATATTAAGATGGTTCCATTTGAAAACAGTGCCAGACAAAAATACAATTGGTGTCAACAATAAAAAATATGTAATATAATAGAAAACAATGAGGAACATGAGAAATAACTGATTATCTAAATGCATCCCCATATTGTTTGTTGAATGACGTCAAAACCGGGTCTTGTTTGGGGAAGGGTTAAGGTTGTTTGGGAAGGGGTAAATGTACTGAGATATTGGTATGTAATACCACTGAGTTCATCATATTTTGTGTTTTGTATTAAATATATTTTATAAACTTGTACAAAATGAGACTTACAGCAAATACAATTATTTCTTTTATTATGTTAGTAATGTTTTCATGGAACAAACAAGGAAAATGTGTGTATGATCTTGATTTCACTTTCAGAAAAGGCTTTGAAAATATTTCATTGGAAGAGAAAAAAGATGGTAATAGGCATTTCTTCCCTCATTGCATTTATACAATTGTTTTCCACAACATCGCACGCCAGTCGAATGTTAAAGTGAAGTTACTCTTGCCCAACTATTAAAGATGATGCATCACTCTGGATGACCATTTAAAGGGAATGCATTTTCGTCAAACCACTAAAGGAAAATCAAAGTGCTGAGAGCACTGTAATTGGACGTCTCTGATTGATTGAGCGGGATTGTACATGAACGAAAGATATTTTATTCATTCTTCTGTGTTTAATTCTATAAGATCGGTTTCGGACATACGAAATCGGCTTTAATACCAGAAAACCCTTCTCAGGCTTCAAATTGATTTGATTGCCGTTTCAAGACAACTGATTTGTCGCTATGAATAATCACTATTAATTTGATTACCAAATTCAATTAAGGCCATGCGATTAGCACTTTTGTCTTCTTGTTTCGGTTTACTATGAGTATTGTCGCCAGTTATACTTTTCATTGATTTTATAAAGTACGCTACAAAGCAATTTATTCAAAATGTAAGCCAACGCGCTACATAAATGAAAGCCGCGATAGCTCACTTAGCAGAGCACTAACCTAGTACTCTTTACACATGTTATATCCGGAAGGCCCTGGGTTCGAATTCGACTCAGACTTTGTTCTTTTTAATCATCTATTTTTATACGCCGCCGTAGGCGGACTTATATTGGCGTCATCTTCTCCGTCTGTCCGTCCGTCCGTCCATCCGTCCGTCTGTCCGTCCATCCGTCCGTCCGTCCGTCCGTCCGTACGTCCGTCCACTTTTCATGTCAACGCAACTCCTCCTAAGTTTCTGGCTGGATCTTCTTGAAACTTGGTCAATGTCATCACCTCAATTGGTAGATGTGCATGAAGGAAGGATTTTATGATTCGTTGATTTTTGCCAGAGTTATGCCCCTTAAAAACTTAGTCTCTGGGGCTTATTGAAATTGCAGCCTTGTCAACACAACTCCTCCTAAGTTTCTGGCTAGATCTTAATGAAACTTGGTCAATCTTATCACCTTAATTGGTAGATGTGCATGAAGGAAGAATTTTATGGTTCATTGATTTTTGCCAGAGTTATGCCCCCTTAAAACTTAGTCTGTGGGGCTTATTGAAATTGCAGCCTTGTCAACGCAAGTCCTCCTACGTTTATGGCTGGATATTAATGACACTTGGTCAATCACCTCAATTGGTAGATTTGCATGAAGGAAGGATTTTATGGTTCATTGATTTTTTCTAGAGTTATGCCCCCTTAAAACTTAGTCTCTGGGGCTGATTGAAATTGCAGCCTTGTCAACACAACTTCTTCTAAGATTCTGATTGGATCCTTATGAAACTTGGTGGATGTTATTACCTTAATTGGTAGATGTGCATGAAGTAAGGTTTTATGGTTCATTGATTTTGCCTGAGTTATGCCCCCTTCAATCTTAGTCTCTAGGGCTTAATGATATTTCAGTCTCGTGAACACAATTCCTTCCAGGTTTTTGACTGGATATTTATAAAAACCTTTTTGTGAACACAACTTTTTACAGGTTTTTGTGTGAATATTTATAAATCCTTGTCAATGTCATTTTTTTGTCTCAAGTTTTATAAGTGGCGGCGTATATTGTGACCATGGCACTCTTGTTCGACTTCTATCTCCACCATCGTTGGCGAAAAAACGACCGCAGTGATTTAGAATCGATCTTAACACAAATTCAACGAAATAAAGTAATGAAACGCCGATCATTTACATACAATTCCGCTCAATCAATGAGAGGCGTCTAAGTATAGTGCTCCAAGCACTTTAATTTTTATTCCTGTTTAGAGTAAAAAAAGAAAAAAAACACGGTAGCAGTTTTCCCTGGTTGTGGTTACAAAACAAATTCAATACATACTTTTCCTGAAACAAAATACCAGATGAATTGGAGCACATAACCATGGATTCCTCATACAAGTACTACCGCAGCATCCTTACATCTACAGATGTGCATAAAAAGAAGAAATTGGGAAAGTGCCGTCGGGAAAATGGCAGTGGAGTACAATAAGCAATTTAAATGTTCATATCATTATCAACGAAAATTTGAGAATAGCAATGTCCCTATCTGTAAACATATTCATACGATCATCCAGGTACCATCTGTTGCAGACCCATTGCTTCATCTTCTTAGCTCAATACACGTAAACGGGTCTCTTAAACGAAATAAATACAGATCGCTGTCACTTAGTCTTATACTAGTAATAATCATTGTTGTCATGATCATCGATCAGTATGTAAATAGGTCATGATACTGTCGAATATCAGTGATACAGATGCTGGAGAAAAAAAAAAACTCGTAAGAGCAACTATTTTTCTGAATAGGCGGATTTCACTAGTGTCTCATCTGAGGCGGTTCAGATGGAACCCCGATTTGCCATCGAGTCGAACCCGAGTTGCGAAATGAACTCACTCCCCGATAATTAATTTCAAAACCCTGGTTCCAAAGTGCGTCTCGTGGAAACCCCGTTCCTTTAAATATGTCAAAGACTTAAACAACAATGATCAAAGAAAAGGAACCTATCATACACAATACGTGCATTAAATTGGGTAATCATTCTAAAATGTGTGTTTTCAGTAAACACATCAAGAAAAACAAACGTTTTACAGAAGAAATAATCCGAACTGGTTTTGAACCAACGGCGTTCCAAATTTCAAACTGAAAAAAGGTTGCGAGGTTAATCCTTTCCAGTTTGAGCTATCGCTGCTGCTGATGATATAGGGTGTCTGTTTACATTATAACCATAGTGTATGCATGTATCGCTTTCTAAAGATCTTACCCTTTACACAATAAATATTACGAAAGTCAAAAAACTACAAGAAAATGATTAAATCGAAAAAAGATCGTAAAGTTGGTTAAGACGTGGCATGAATTGAATCGGCCAATGAATCTTATAGTATTTGTTAGAGAACACAGAAAGTAGGAAAAGATACGACAGTTTTCCTGTATGGTCGCAAAATCTATTTTGAATTTTGGTCAACTGGCAATTGAGTCTGAGAAAGGGTTTTTTGGTAATGAAAACCCATTTCGCCTGTCCAAAAGTGGTTATAAGAATTGTACGTCCTTTCGGACGTCCAATTAAAAAATCTGGATTAACTTTAAATGGAAGTCACTCTCGTCAAACTGTTAAAGAGACATTACCCAAAACTAACTTTTAAATGCACTCGTACATGGTAATCACTCTCGCCAAACTATTAAACTAAAATGAACATAACAACTACGGACAGGTTTGTCTTGCTTCAGATAAAAATTGTGCAATAATTGTCTTATTTATGAGCCAATTTTAAAGCGGTTTGTTGCATGTACCCCGCCTTACTGATGTCTTTCCTAAAATGTATGACTTCATACCTTTTGTCCAAGAATTGTTCCAAACCGACCAAAACGCGATCTGAATTTTTTGTCATTTCTTTTCTTTTTTTTTATTTTGCAAAAAATGTACAGGAAAGTTTTATGCCAGCCATACATCAGAGAAAGAGCTCAGAAAGGCGGGTTGCTTGCAACAAACCGTTTGAAAATTGACGCAGAAATAAGAAAGTTATTGCAAAATGTCTAACCTGGAGAGAGGCAAATTTGTCTATAGATTTGTCCATCCCATCATGCACAATCTCCACCGTGAATATTATGAACAGATTTTGGATTTTTTAAATATTTTAACGAAGACCACCCATATTATATGACATAGTGACCTAGTTTTTTACCATAACTCATATAATATCTTTGTAATACTCAGAATGCCAGTTTGAATAAACGTACATTGTATATTACATTGTGTACATGCGAAAAGGCATTTAACAACAAAAGGGCATGCTGGGTTACGGAGAAGAAAAAACATTTTGATATCAACTATTAAACTGTTAATTAAAGACCTAATACCATATGTCAACATTTTCTAAAGAATAAAGCTAAAACTGCAAAACAATTCACTAGAATAGCGAAATCCATCGTAATTTATACATTTCAAAATGGTGACACTAGGCGTAGGGCCTACAGCTGTTTGACTGCAGGTTGTTGACTAGTTTACTAGTTGTTAAAGTGTGTGTGTGTTTTAGGTTATTTATCCATGTTATCCTCGGTTGCCGGACATTTCCATATGACCGAGTAGTAGACGGTTATACACAGTGCTCACTCTCTTTCACAGATACGCTCTTTCATTTCGCATCTGTTATAAGCTGTGCACAGAAGGATATGAAAAAATAACGATAGGAATAATAGGATGTTTAAAGAAAATAGTAATACATAATTGTGACTAAATTTCTGCATGAAATGATCTCTGGCTACAGAGGGCAGAGCTCCAGATAAGATGCGTATTTGCGTAAAATATGCATTGATTTGGTCTGAATACGCATTAACTTTTATAAAAATGCGTACAGAGATACGCATCCAAAATAATGAAAACGCATTTGATAATTTTCAGATAGCGTATCAAGATCAAAGAACGTCGGGAAAACTTACACACTAGGAAATTCCAACGATTAACTCAAACTTTTTGGTTACTAAAATTACGTCAGTCAGTTTTCCGATATCTATTACGACTTTAATCAGCCAATCACAACCTGGAGTAGTCTGGCAGGCCTTCCCCTTCTACACTACGTTCCTACGTTACTACGTTCCAACGGCCTATTATTACGACAGGGAACCAGACTAAACCTGGAGTAATTGGGGAATACCAATTACGTCACCACTCTGACCAGCCGAACGACAATCGGCTAGTTCCGTAGATCTACCGAATGACGCCGAGTGTTGCATTCCTTCGAATTTCAATCAATCGGTTATCTCCGTGAAAGCAATTACCCGATTTTAATTGGCTGATAAATAACAGATCATTGCATCAATCCGTTAATCGGAAACGACAACTCGAAGGTGTTTGTTTTCTTTTTTAATCGGCAAACAAGTAAATCCACTCCTGAGCAGGTCGTAACTTTAGGCGATTTTGGCCGATATTATTTCTGAAGTGGCTGTAAAGGCAAAGAAACCCCGCGATGGTAATCTTGTTCAGAAAAAAGAACAACTCGGTGGTCAGAAACATACCGCGGTTAGATGTCCAGTCCTTGAACCCGAGAATGAAAGTGGGCCGTTCCAGTCGAGTATTCCTGTTTATTTGAGTCCTTTCCCGAATAAGAAGGTAAAAACGCCTTGCCTCAAAAAATTATCTGGAAATACGCATTGGAAAAAAATCTGAGGGGTAAATACGCCTTGCCTCAAAAAATTATCTGGAGCTCTGAGAGGGGGATTCGAACCCCCTGGCCTCTGGATCCGCCACTGCCTTTCTTTTTATCCCAAATATAGACCTGTAAACTTTAGATGATATTTTTTGTATTTATGTAGGCCTACATCACCGACATAATTTTTACAGTGGCGGATCCAGAGGGATGCAGAAGTTCAAACGAACCCCTTCTGTAGCCTAACCATGATGATTTCATTTTCCTGCAGAAATTCAGTCAACTTTGGTTAATGCTAGAATAACGAACCACCCTAATTATATGTTTGAACCCCCCTTCACTGAAATTCCTGGATCTACCCCCCCCCCCATACAAATCCTGGAACCGCCGCTGAAAAGTGCGAGTTGACTCCCTTTTTTTCCTTTTTGGTACGAGTTGACCAAATATTGGTAGATCTACGAGTTGACTAAAATTTTGTACGATTTGACGAACGTTTGGTATGAGTTGACATAGGTACGAGTTGACTTCGGTACGAGTTATTTTTTCTAAGTCTACAGGCCTCTTGATTTAAGATATATCTGGATCTAATTGAAAAGAAAAGTATGGGCCAAGAAAAGGAGCATAACTGTTACGGACGAAACACATCTAAAATATACAATTTAGAATGAGTTATTTCCCTTTTTCCAATAGCCGCCATTTACCAAAATAAACAACATGTCTAGTCCGGGATCGCTGCTCAATCACGATTGGTACAACAATGGGGAAGGACGAGACATGATCTCATGTTTGTTTACCAGGAATAAACAACGACTCAGAACATTTGGTAAAATCATGTATCAATAAGAAAAGGACCAGAGAGGCAGCAGCCTAGGAACGGTCTCTATGCCTGTTTCTCATCGATTCGTGCTTTCTCATTGGATTCATGCTCTTTTTTAAAATCCAAATATCTATTTTGCACGTCATACAATTCCGCTCGAAACTTCTCAAAGTGTTTCTTTGATGCATTGTTTGTTAAATATTCAGTAAACCGCATTTGAATTCACTTGGTACGGACTACCATCGGCGATGAAAAGAAATAAAAAATCCAGCGAGTTGAATTTTTTAGCAGACAAATTTTCGGATCGATCCTCGGTCTACTTGTCAAGGGCAAAATTTACTTATCCCAACCACTAACCGACCATTTCATCATAAAATCATCTTTATCATTATTTCTTTCATTGTATTAAGAATAATTTTCTTCGAAATCTGCCGAAAACCAGCGAATTCTTGATCAGAAAATTTGTTTTGGAAGATCGCCGACAGGATGTCCGCCATTTTGAATGACGCTTACAGTATGATGGTTAATTAGGTCAAAGCTTTTCGACAGATAACCAATGAAAATCAATTAACTAGCCTGCGCAAACAGATTCTTAAATTACACTTCAAAGATGGAACCTTTTAGTGCAATGAGTCATAAACTTAATAATTATTTTTAATTCAAGGGCTATTAGAGAGACCACCCCTTTCAGCACATATAGAAGAAGTGAGTTACAAACTGTTTCTGTCGGGTAAAACTGGAGTTGGGAAAACTTGTACAGCTGCTAAACTAACAGGCCATGATATTCCAAAACAACATGCTGAAACTCCAGGTATAGTCTACAATGGTTAAAGGTACATTTCATTCCAATTTCAATTTTTTAAAGTATGTCTTGATGCCAAGATTGGTTATTCTAATGAGTATAAATACTATTAGTTTTTTGAAGTTGTTGCAAGAAACAAGCAAGAAACACGCATTTAAAGTTTAGACATAATCGATAAATTGCTTATAAATCCGAACTGTTGTCCACAACAATTTGCTCAATTTTAACACAAAAATATGAATTTCTTGTAAACGGCGCAATATTTTGGCTTGAAATTTTCAGAATTTTCATGAGGAAATATGCTCTTTCAGATAAGATAAAAGTAAAATTTATGACAAAAAATTCTGAAATGTCACTTTAAGTCTTGTTATAGTCCAACAATATTAACTTGCAGCGTCTGATCCAGGATTTGAAAAACTTGGGGGAAATTCACGCATTAGTTTTGAAAACATGCGGGATCTGTAATTACAATAGGGGACTTCAAGTTTGCTTAACCAAATAACAAACCAATTGACTACCGCCGTCTCACTTTCAATTATGTTGGTCGACATATTTTCATCATCCACATTTTTGTTTCGCGGCCAAAGAAATCGTTAATACGCCGTTTTTTTCCCTGTCTGATCTATTGTTTGTCAAGGAAAATGCAGACGATTCGATCATTACTGTGTATGACAACAAACATAAAATTAGAATTTTCCTGTTAATGAAAACGATGTTTAAAAAATTCTTTGAAAGTAGATCTAGATCTAATTCACTTCGAAAAGAAACTATATCTATTTTTTTCAAAAAGTGGATATTTTTATGCCCCTGATAGGGAGGGCATCATAAATTTGACTTGTCCGTCCGTCTGTCCGTCCGTCTGTCCGTCCGTCCGTCCGTCCGTCCGTCCGTCATTCCGTCCAAAAACTTTAACATTGGCCATAACTTCCTTATTACTTAAAATATTCTTCATACTTTACCACAACATTCCTTGGTACATTACCTTTTGTAGGCACATACTTTGGTGACCTTGACCCCTGGATGACCTTGACCTTGAACATAGATTGGCCATAATTTAAAATCAAAGCGGTGTCGGGGGCATTGTCATCTTACAGTGACAGCTCTTGTTTATTGATATTTTTTTTCTCGCACAATGAACATATCAATGAATGTAATCAAAAGTTCGTTTAAATAAGATTCGTAAATCATCGGTCAATTTCGACTGCTACTAGAGTGGGAACAATTATAGTTACAAACACGCGGTCTTTGTTGCGATCGAAGTCAACCATAGTAAACAATAAGGGAAGTCACTCTTATGATATCGCTGGGAGAAAAATGTAAATAGTTAGACGTGACTTGCTGTCAAATGCTAGATTTATTGATATTCCTTTTTGATTTTTTTTTGCGCGACCATCCCGCGCTTGATTGAAAATCATGCGTGATCTTTCAGAAATGCCGGGGATTCTCGCAATCGCGCGTCCTAGATCAGACACTGAACTTGGGACAACTTTATTTTCATTGACAAAGGAAGCGCGGATCCAGGTATTCTTCTGGGGGTGGGGGTGGGGTGGGGGG
>CAVMGG010000722.1:0-46945 GCA_963680895.1 Fragum sueziense
CCGCAAACACAGCGAGTCATCGTTTGATGACGTAAACAGGGTTTTCCCTTCCAATCTCTTTTTTTAATCACACGCTTCATTAGCTGCGATATCATGATGAAAAACTTGATGATTTGTTTTGGATTTTACATACGCGTCCGCCATATTGCTTCATTATCTAGAACACGACATCTTTTCAGCACCATTTTTTGTACATGGCTGAGAAAATCAACAGGTCTTATGATAAGGAAATTATCCATATTCCCAACGGAAAATTCCAGTGTCAATATTGATCATGTGATTTTACCCCCTTCCAAATATGGTTACGTTACTACAGTTTGTTTACAAAATTCGCGCGTGTCAGCAAAGGTGGGAAAAGGGATGATGCGACGAAAACAAAATGCTATCTACCAAGTAAATAAACTGACGTTAGGTGGTTTTAAGGTATATGGCCCATCATTAAAAACACCACTTTCTAGCCATGGGACATGCATCAAATTACACAGACTTGTAAATACACTTCAAATAATTTGATTCACCGTGTCGGATTTCAAGATTATGCTTCAAGAAGAAAATATTTAACAAATATCTTTTTACTCTTTATTCATATGCAAGGGAGGTAATTTATAACATTTTTGTCAAATATTTCCATAATTATGCATTAATTCAAAATTCTAAACCGTTCAAAATGCTTATGTTTGTATTTGGAACAGAAATATAACACAGTTTAGGATTTACTGGCACTTTTCAAATTTAGCCTCTGGCTCTTTGGTGCTAATGATGGGTTATATAAGTTAAAGGCTACCAAGCTTGGCAGTTTATTGCACTGTATATTGGAAGAAAATCATTAAATTAACGTCTTTTATAAAGTGGGGAAGTCACTTTATGACAGAAAAGTCTGACATTTAACCTTGTCAGAAATTTCAGACTTTCCGGGAAATGACCCATGACTGTCCGTTTTTCCCGCCATGACGTCATTCAGTGGCCAGTATGACGTCATAATTTCAAGTCGGAAGTTTAGCGTATTTTCTTCGGCAAAGATCGGAAAAGACCAAAATATCCAATTTAAAAGACGAAATAAAAACACTTCTAATGTTGGAAGATTGTAGGAACTTTGATATTTGGTTAATAGTAAGGTGTTCTTTCGGCACAAGACTTTAATTTTGCCAATCATCGGACACTTTAACACCGACGCGTCATCTCTTTCTGCAGCGGCGTGACTACATAAAGGTTACACATTAATTGTAACAGGTGTGCTTACTCGACCGTTTAGGCGAAGCCAATTACGGATTATCAATTTTTCATGTTAAACAATAAGTAAGTGTTGACACTCGTGTTATATAAATTTGTAATTGATTTACGAGTAAAAGTTGGAGTCAAGCCTTTGAGCCACATTCGATTTTTTGAGCCACATTTTCGAAATTGTCGCCAATGGCTCAAGTGGCGATCGCCAGCGCGATCCCTGTAAAAATTCTGCATCTTCTTATAACTTGCCATCCTTTTAAATTACTCAGTTCATGATTTGTACTTCTCACTAATGAACATCAGTTCATGATTTGTACTTCTCACTAATGAACATCAGTTCATGATTTGTACTTCTCACTAATGAACATCAGTTCATGATTTGTACTTCTCACTAATGAACATCAGTTCATGATTTGTACTTCTCACTAATGAACATCTTTTTGTGCTAGGGTAAATGCCAATCATCAAGATATAGGTCAGAAAAATAACCATTGGGGGGGGGGGGTCTTTTGGGCTTTTCCCATTAGAGAATTTAATCTTTTATATGATTCGATACAGAAGTCATTTACAAATAGTATCATCTGTATATGAAAATAGACTTGATGTCCAAGTATTCAACATCTATTACAGAATGTTTTGAAGAATTAGGATATCTGATAGAAACGTATGGTATAGCAATATGTCAACCTACACCTAGTCAGGCGTTGAAGTACATCGCAGCTCAGATATATCGTCGGTTGGAGGTCAAAACCTCGTAACTACAGCTTGAACAAGCTGGAGTTACGAGGTTTTGACCCCCCACCAATGATATGTAGTTAATGGTTTGTATTATTTCTCTTACAGAATGTTTGGAAGAATTAGGATATCTGATAGAAACATATGGTATAGCAATATGTCAGCCTACACCTAGTCAGGCGTTGAAGTACATCGCAGCTCAGATAAGTGATAGAGATAACGGGGTCAGAAATGCTGCTCTCAATACAACGGTGGTGGCGTACCTGATATTAGGGGACGATCTATACAAACACATTGGAAATGTAAGTTGGAAATGAATGTTGATATTTGAGGATATGCTACTGTTATGTGTAAGAACTCCCGTCAATTATATTTCATACTAATTCAAGCATATTTGACCCACCACACTTAAAAGAACCTTATGAGAAATGTGAAAAGTATTGACCATAGTCAGTCTGCGCAATCTGCGCAGCCTGACTAGGATCAAAACTTTCACTCTAATATCATATTTTGAATGTACAATGTATTCCCTACCTTGCTATATGATAATTATCCAAATACGACATTAGGTTGATCTCGTCTGAATCTG
The DNA here is from genome assembly GCA_963680895.1 of Fragum sueziense. Taxonomy (NCBI): domain Eukaryota; kingdom Metazoa; phylum Mollusca; class Bivalvia; order Cardiida; family Cardiidae; genus Fragum; species Fragum sueziense. The sequence goes on from CAVMGG010000722.1 coordinate 2,549, forward strand.
ATCCATATCTCCAAATTTGGTTTTATGGTCTTTCTAGTTAGGGACATATATCTAGGTCATGCTTTTGAGAAAAGCTGCCAAATTGGGGAACATTGGCCTTCACCAGCCAAGAATTGTGATAAACTATGAATATTATTATAATAAGGACATAACATAATAGTCATTTACAAGTACAACTTTATGTTATTTTAAAGTTGAAAGAGAAAGAGCAGAGTTATTTAGATGAGCGTATAAAGAGATCATCAAAGAACAAACCAGCTGCGGCAAAACAAGAAAGTCGACCCAAAACTGCTCCAGCTCCCAGCCAGGCTCAGAGATCAGGTTCACAGTGAGTGCTCTCTACCCATATTTGTAACAATTATATCTGTTTTAGGGGAGGTGTGATATTGTTTACTTCATGCATTTGTGTACCTTTCAATGCTAAATAGCCAATTTTCCTCCGCCCAAACTTGTTGTATGCTATTTGTATGGCAAAATCCTTTCCATGTCACTATACCTAAGAAATGGTGAGCAAAATCAAAAGCTGTGTCATTGTAGGCTTTCTCTGTCTGTGTGACTGACTCTGTCTCGGGGCTACTATCTCTGTGACATAGCTTGCCTAGGTTTCTAGGTCATTTTAGACTTCATGTTGCTAAAATAAAAGTTCACATTTATAAAAATAGCTGTGGACCATTTGTGCTTCATGATCCTATCTGTATGTCATCTTGTCTGTGTATATTTCAGGAGTGCTATATCCCGACCAGGCAGTACGTTACCTAAATCTCAGTCTTCCAACTCAGTAAAGAAACAATACCAGTTAATTATTGTCTGTGTATATTTCAGGAGTGCTATATCCCGACCAGGCAGTACGTTACCTAAATCTCAGTCTTCCAACTCAGTAAAGAAACAATACCAGTTAATTATTGTCTGTGTATATTACAGGAGTGCTATATCCCGACCAGGCAGTACGTTACCTAAATCTCAGTCTTCCAACTCAGTAAAGAAACAATACCAGTTAATTATTGTCTGTGTATATTACAGGAGTGCTATATCCCGACCAGGCAGTACGTTACCTAAATCTCAGTCTTCCAACTCAGTAAAGAAACAATACCAGTTAATTATTGTCTGTGTATATTTCAGGAGTGCTATATCTCGACCAGGCAGTGCGTTACCTAAATCCCAGTCTTCCAACTCAGTAAAGAAACAATACCAGTTAGATATAGAAGATGAAGAAGTGAAGGACAGTAACCTCATTCCACAGTTAGCTCAATACAACGATCTTGATGATCTCTTTAAACCAGTAGAATTCCCCAAAGTCAAGTTAGTATTTTTTTAAGCACAACAAGAAAGTTCTGGGTTTAGTTGCCATATGAATATGTTTATTCAGGAGATTTGCTAATTTCTACATGCACATGGAAAGTCGTTTGTTATGACCCAGTTATTCTGTCTATTCTACAATAAATTCCCATGATATCTAGTTGTACATAGACCTTTGAAACTCGGATAATTTTAGATGTTCTTATTTATTATCTCCTCTTGAAATTTCCGTATTTTCTGACAAAGCCCTGTTTGGCATATTTGTGCCGCTTTTTGAAGCTCTTGTTAATTAACAAGTACAAAGGTGCAGCTTAATCTTGTAAATATGTCTTGATATTCCATGGACTCAATTTGTTTCTCTTAAAATCTGATGATAAAAGATGCCTTTTCTCCAATTTCCTTCATGCCAAAAAGCTCAAATTTACTCAAATTTTTTCAGGGCGCGACTTCCCTCACCAGGACCAAAGTTTATGAACAATGCAGATGCTTCCAATACAGTCAACTTTGTGATATCTCAAGTAACCAATAGAGAAATATCTACATGTATAACAGCTCTAGCACAGGTAATGGATAATCTTGCTCATCTAAATCAAGAATTGCATTCCATTGTAGGAAAAAATGATATTTTGGTATTCTAGTCAATGTGAAATAAAGTAATTTATGGATCTAATGCAATTGATGTCATATACATATATTAAATTGGCTGATTTAATGATAATTTTCATTTGATAGACAATCTGGCATAGCACTCAACAGATATACAGTAATGAATGGGTCACAAAGGAAAATGAAATTCAACAGATGTTAAGCTTTTAAACTATTCCCACCGTATGATGCTTTTAATGCCTCACAAGATAAGGGTTTTTGTAAACGTTATTGGAAAGGAAGAAATTGCTTGTCACAAGCAATTTCTTCATTTCCTGCAATGTTTTCTACTCAGAAACACAATAGAAACTTAAGATTCATTTAACTAAAAATCAATTCTGCATCATCTTTGATTTTGGACGAGGCTTAAATGTTGGTTGGTGTCTTCTAAAGATTATCCCATTATTTGTGACATGCCTAATGATGTGATTTCAGATTGATGAAGTATTAAAGGACAGTGATAAAGTCTCAGTAATGGAGGACCATGTAGAACAGTTAATGGTGGCCATGTCTATGCAGTTTAAAATGGCCTACACGACACATATGGGTGACGACGACATGTCTAAAGATGAAATTCTGCGGTTATACAGATGTTTGTTGAGTACTTTATTGTCTGTAAGTATGTCTACACACTCTATATACATGTGTAATTGTTAGTAAAGCCATGTCTATGCAGTTTAAAATGGCCTACACAACACATATGGGTGACGATGATATGTCTAAAGATGAAATTCTATGATTATACAGATGCTTGTTAAGTACTCTATTGTCTGTAAGTTAACAAAGATTTTTGCTGCTGCTGTATTGTTTTTATTCGATGATTAATAGATATTGAAAAACATTGTCATGTATACTCTAACTCCGTATTTTCGCGAACGTTACATTTTCGCAGTAGTCGGAAAATAATTGTTTTTTTACGTAACGCGCCCTCTGTCGGTTGTTTACCTTTGCTAATTGTGTCAATAAAGTACACATCGTCTGTCAAACTTGAAAAAAAACAACAACAATGTATCGTATCTCCGTAAGAAAGTCATTAAAACATTTACCAATGCAAAATCAACACGTGTTCTATACACGTAATACCCTTTCTTCTATATTTCCTTAGTTTTCATGTCCAAATCTTTAAAAGTCAGTGGAAAATTGACAGTTGGAAGGCTTTTGCATATCTAAGAATAGAATAGAATTTGAATATCCACTGTCGGGGCTGATTTATGATAAATACAGGCCACCATATTAAGATGTTTTCAACTACCGCGAAAATATGATGTCATGGTTCAAAATGGCGACCTTGACACTGTCAACATGCTATGATAATTTTGTCCAACAGTCTTATGACAAAATCATTGACCCTCCTTCCGATCGATTGGTTAGAGAATACGGTAATGTTATATGAAATGTTTAATTTGTATTTGTCTTTTATATCAAGACTTATCTGTGTTATCTAATTTGTACCGCGAATATACGGCGAGCCAGGCTACTTCTCCTGATCTCAATTTGCTTCATTGACAGAAAAGGGTGAACCAGTCACTGCAATATAAGTAAAAATGTTTGAAAGTATATTTAAAACCCACCTAATTATTCATTCATTGATTCATTGACTATAAGTACTTGTCCATTGTACGAAGAGCCACTGATCTTGATTTGATGCTATCCAATTACATCTGCTGATAGTACATTTGGTTTTACGATATTTTTATGCCCCCGATAGGGAGGCATCATAAATTTGACTTGTCTGTCCGTCTGTCTGTCCGTCATTCCGTCCAAAAACTTTAACATTGGCCATAACTTCCTTATTACTTAACATATTCGCTTCATACTTTACCACAACATTCCTTGGTACATTACCTTTCTGTAGGCACATACTTTGGTGACCTTGACCCCTGGATGACCTTGACCTTGAACATAGATTGGCCATAATTTAAAATCAAAGCGGTGTCGGGGGCATTGTCATCTTACAGTGACAGCTCTTGTATGTATATATAATTGTGTCATGGAAAGTGAACCTTTTCTTATCGCCATTTCAGCTTGTTCAAAACTCGGTGTTAGCTGTTCAGGCATCCAAAGACATTTTAAAGGAGTTGATATATAATTTAATCACAATGTTGTTGGATAACCGACTGATGGAATTAGAGGATGGACCCCAGGTTATTCGGACGGTTAATGTACTTGTGGTGAAAATTGTGGAGAAGTCGGACCAAACTAATGTACTCTGGTGAGTGTGGTAGTTTAACACCCCCCCCCCCCCCCCACAAAAAAACTGGACTTGAAAAAAAGTGTATACATATTGCTCAGGGAATATAGAAGCAAATTGAGAAAATGCTGGTTATCAGCATTCCCTTCTGTTGCCTCAGTGTTTTCATGTCGAAACAAGGCATTGTTTGGGAAAGTGTTAAACAAAACTCTTTTACATAATCATAATACTTGTATGCTTGCTTTGACATAGCAGTTTGAAAAGTAAAAGGAACATGTTTCCTGTATCATAAATCAACTGGATAATGAAAAAGAGTTTGGTGACTATTTTACACTATTTTATCTAAATGTTGACATTTCTATGAAGAAGAATCATATAATTCCACAAACAAGTCTATTGTGTCTTGATAGACAGATGTGGACATAATTTAAATACTTGCTATTGAATTTGCTAATAACTGTTCGTCTGTTTTAGTGCATTGATACGACTTCTACAAGATGGTGTGGCCAGTGAAACTTGCAGCAATAAATTCCTCGAACTTATTATGAAGGTTGGTACATGTCAGATAACTTGCCTTGAATCTATTTCAAAATTTTTGATTCGGGAATCTCACAAATATATTGATTGATTGATTAATTGACAATTTTCCATTGTAAATTTGAAAATAAAGACTTGAGCTGTGTGTCCTTTTCATATCCAACCTTTTTTCATCCAAAATTGTTCATGTGTCCAATATAACCTTATAAGTTCTATCAAGTTAGACTCATCCAGAATTTTGTGTTTTTAGAAAGGTTTATACTAATAACTCTTTTCTGTAGTGCCTTTGGAGGATGGTCAAGATGTTACCAGACACAGTGAATGACCTCAATCTGGACCGCGTGTTGTACGACATGCACCTGTTCCTACACGCATTCCCAACAAACACATGGAAGGGACGATCCAATGACTTGCCAATCAGGACTGTCAGAACTATCCTACATAATCTGTGTCAACTGAAAGGAGCAAAGGTTTGTCAACATTTTCTAGTTTCAATATTTGGATTGAAATTGACTTTTCTGAATAAATACCTGGCATATTAAATTTTATTTAACTCTTTCCCAAATAAGCTGTGTTTCTGATGTCACATCTTAGAAAAAGAATTTGATAATTACATAGATATTCAAAAACAATTAGATTAAACAAGAAACTGCTGATTACAATTGCACAACTACAAGCGCACTACTATGATTTTTGAAAGTCATGAGAGACAATTCTATACATTCCTTTGGTCAAAGTATTCCATTATAACCATGTTTCAGACTATTTCACAAGGTCACAGTTTAGAAAATAGTTTTTATGCCCCATAATCGAAAGATATGCCCTTTGAAAGATCAGGGGCATATTGTATTACTCGTGTCTGTCTGTCTGTAAACTTAACATTGCCCATTTCGGAGGCATTGGTGTTTCACAGACACATCTTGTTTATTTCTGCAGATTCTGAATCACCTGGGCCAGATAGATGTGAATGAACCATCAGAAGTGAAGGTGTATTTAAGTAAAGTGTTGAAGAATACTGGTCAGCATGGAGAGTCAGAGATGAATGGTACAGAAGAAAATAGGGCTCCAAAGGTATTGACCCCATCTACACTTTATGATGATTTTTGACTTCCCAAAGGATAGAGGCTTTGGAAAACATTGTGGAAAAGGAAGAAATTGCTTGTGACAAGCAATTTCTTCATTTCCCACAATGTTTTCTACCCAACATGACCAAAAAATCTAAAATTGCATTCACTTGAAATGGTGGTCTGCAACCTCTTTGAATTTGACCAGTTTGAATTTTTTCCGTTTAGTAATGGGTGAGGAATCTGAGGAATACTGGTCAGCACGGAGAATCAGAGATGAACGGCACAGAAGAAAATACGGATCCCCATTGCCACTGTATGATGCTTTTTGACTCTCCAAAAAGTTAGAGGCCTTGGAAAACATTGTCGAAAATTAAAAAGAATTGGTTTGAACCCAGGCTCAGCCAAAATCCTTCCTGACATTAGACAAAATTCATTTGTCTCACCAATGGATATGAATCATCAATGTGAGAGAGCAGCTGGAGGCTCGGTTTGGATATTGTTATAGTACTGATGACAAAAATTCCAGAAAACCATGGTAATGTGCTACAGCCGCTATGATATAACCAGAGCACTTGAAAGAGGTGTTGAATTCCAATCAATCAACCTTCTTGGTATTCTGCTTGCATTTTCAGATGACACCAAAATCCAAGCGAATGTCCAAATCAACTCATGACACTTTAACAGAGATCTTCAAGAAGATCGGGTCAAAAGAAAACACAAAAGAGGGGCTCATGGACTTGTATAATTTCAAGAAACAATTTCCGGATGCGGATGTTGAACCTTTCTTGAAAAAGTCGTCACAGTTTTTCCAGAATTATATTGAGAGAGGGTTAAAGGCTATAGAGAAAGAGCAGGCAGACAAAACACCTCAAATATCAGGTAAAATTTTTGAAAAATTTAATTTTATTTTAGTATTTTGCATATGATGTGCCATTGGCCTTGAAATGTAACGTAAACTAGTAAAAAGATTTTTGTTTTTTAGACAATGTAAATGATCCTAATTGACTTATTTACCAGATAAAGAATTTTTCTATGTATGTTATGGATTTATAATGTTTTGTGGAATACAGAAGATTTCGCTATCATTAGAGCTATAAATATACAAGAAAAATGTACAAATTGAATGTGTTTTTGTTGATCTATAAAAACATCTTGTTTTATGTGTACAATGAATTATGTGCTGTATATTGCAGATGGTGATGTAAAGAAATCCCAGCCATTGATGGACCATGGTAGACTGGGTGCCCCCACACAAGACAGGGAGTCCAGACTACAGAAACCAAAATTTGGACAGGAGTCCACTGAAACGGTGAGTCAACCATTTATAGATCAGCTTAGATCTTGAAAAAGGGGTCCGCATTTCCAACAATGTTTTCTACCAAGAAAGACTGAAAATGTGAAATTTTAATGTACGAGGGAAATCCTTTTTTTAGTGCAGCAGCTTTCTAATTAGATTACCCTAATGTATTGTCATTTAGGAACAGGTTAAAGTGACATTTCACATTTATTTCATTTTTTAAAAGTATGTCTTGATGCAAAGATAGCTTACTTTAATGCGTAGAAATGCTATCAGTTTTTTGAAGTTGTTATTTATAAGCGAAAAATATGCCTTTAAAGTTGACACAGAAATGACAAATTCTATATAAATCTAAACTGTTGTCCACAACAATTTGTTTAAATTTAGCACAAAAATATACATTTCTCGTTAACGGTTCAATATTTTGGCTTGAAATTTTCAGAAACTTCACAACAGATGAAAATGAAAGTAAAATTTATCAAAAATAAACATGAAATGTCACTTTAAGATGAATCTTTATCTTTTTCCAGAATAAAAGTGCTAATCCAGTAGAAGAAGTTCATTTATTTATGGAGAGATTAAGAGATCTGAGGGCAAAATGTGGCCTAGAGGCTGGTGAATCTACGGTATGTTAGCCCAGTCTGACACAGTGACGCTTTTTGACTCCCCACAAGAAACTGACTTTGGAAAACATAGTGGAAAATGAAGAAATTGCTTGTGACAAGCAATTTCATCCATTTCCCACAATATTTTCCATACAAAATGATTAACCCTTTCCCTAATGGCAAACATTGTGACTCTTCCAGTGTTGAAGCTTTTGCGATTGACAAAATAGGTATTGATAAAGATGGGATTTGCATACATTATAGCACAGAAAATATCGAGGCAAAAAGAGAAAATGTTGATTATCAGCATTTTCTTCTTTTGCGTCCCATGTTTTCCCAAGCCATATCTATTAGGGACGTCAAAACCAGGTCTTGTTTGGGAAAGGGTTAAAAAAGTACTTTTTAGCTCGACTTTTCGAAGAAAATGAGAGCTTATACTGTAACCCGGGCGTTGGCGTCGGCGTTGCAACAAAGGTTAAAGTTTTTTCAAACATCAATGACTTCCATACTATCAAAGGGATTCATCCCAAACTTGGAATACTTATTCATTATCACACCCTCTACCTTACTACCAGGGCCCATAACCCTGGCTCCACTCTATTTGGAGTTATGCCCCCTTTATACTAAGCAACTTAGAAAGTCGAGTGCGCTGTCTTCGGACAGCTCTTGTTCATTCATTTATTTGTCGTCTGCAATATCTTCGAATTTGGACAAGTCGAAATTTTGTCATTTTGTAATGAGTTATCCATTTGGACATATTGATGATTTTAACCCCCCCCCCCCCCCACACACACACACACACACACACACACACAAACACAAACAAGATAGAGGCTTTCATGTTTAAAAAACTCATCTTCTTTCAAGAGTTTTCATGCTTTATATACAATTTCCTTCCAAACTGTAGAAAACTTGACAGTTGATAGTAACTGAAAATGAAATACTCTTGTTAGGTTCAAATTTCTTGTAATAATCCTTTCGCTGAAAGGTTATAACTTTTTGATGCCTCATGAAATAAGGCTTGGGAAAACATTGTGGAAAAGAAAGAAATCGCTTGTGACAAGCAATTTCTTCATTATCCACAATGTTTTCTTACCCAAAATACAAAGATTTAAGAAAAAAATTAGAAACTTGAAATTGTTGTCTACAACATTTTTCAATTGGAGCAGTCTAAATTTCGGCCATCTGGTAACGGATTAAGGATCTCAAAGTCATGGATGTCTGGAAAGGATGAGATAAAGATTCTATTCCAGAAGAACAAATATAGTGCATTAAACTTTATGATTTTGTTTTTCAGACAATCAAGAGTGATAAAGAGCAGTCCCCACCCACTTCTAATTCCCATCAGGAGGTAGAGTATTATGATAATGACTCCGATTCTGTAAGATATCTTATTTATATCCGTGTGCTGTGGACCGTCCAGTTTGGCTAGCAGTGTGGTTATTCTTGCACTTATCGGTAGTGGAAGAGTGAAAACACTTGTCATGTTTATTTAAGATTGTTCCTATATTGTCAGGCAGCCTAGAGAAAGATTTCCCTGCATATATTGCAGTCTGATCCTTGTATTACCTGCTTTCTTTAATATATTCCACCCATTGTTATATACCAAACACTTAGTGAAATTTTGTCTTCACCTTCCCTGTTCTCTGTGAAAATAGAAATTGATGAGGGTATCCAGACTTTAAAATCTGGATAACCTCATTAATCTCTATTGCCACAGATAATGCTGAAGTTGCATTAATTAAGTGTTTGGTATATAATGATGGATGGAATACCAAAAATGGATAGCATACCATGGGTTGAATAGTATGAAGAGATTTTTTAACCCTTTCCTGAACAATATGTTACACTGATCCAAACTTAAAACAATGTTACACAGCAAAACCATAAATGTTTTAGAAAGACTTGTGCGTTCTCAAAATTGGTCTGTTACACATCCATATAGTACCCCTTTGGTAGGGCTATAAATTCCTGGATGTAACTTGCAATAGTTATGTAGGATAGAGAGAAATCAATTGTAGACAGTTTGCAAAAGTATTTTTAGCTCGACTTTTCGAAGAAAATGAGAGCTTATACTGTCACCCGGGCGTCGGCGTTGCAACAAAGGTTAAAGTTTTTTCAAACATCAATAACTTCCATACTATCAAAGGGATTCAACCCAAACTTGGAATACTTATTCACCATCACACCCTCTACCTTACTGTCAGGGCCCATGACCCTGGGACCACTCTATTTGGAGTTATGCCCCCTTTATACTAAGCAACTTAGAAAGTCGAGTGCGCTGTCTTCGGACAGCTCTTGTTAGAAAATATTACTGATTCAATGAAAAAAAAGTTTGTATCAGCAGTGTTCACTTGATATGAGCTGGAATTTAAAAAAAGGTTCTTATGGCATATAAACATGGATTCAAATCAGTCGGAACAGTCTGATTCAGATCCATATCGTTTGCTCATAGCTTCATTTTGAGTAGCAAGTGTAAGAGAGCAGTATTTGCCTTGATAAGTACAAACTGATCGGGTTTGCTGTAGACTTGAGTACCTTCATTCAGTACAAAATGGTTACAATACATAATGTAGCTGAGGAGTCTTGATAGCTCAGAAATAACTGAGGTGTGCCTTCGGAGGAACCTTTTTACAGATCTCCGCTTTTATTAGATTAAATGTTTGTGGTTCACAAGTGGAACTGTATGTGTTTGTTTTAAAACATGTTTGTGTGAAATACACCAATCTTTTGACGGAATGTTCACATCTTATCCAGCATCCAACAACAGAGTATTGACACATGCACTGAATGTTCTTTTTTATTTCACACATTTAGAAATTTATTGTAAACCTCGATAGAGTTCAGCTTAGGTTTGTAGTATAATATTTAAGTCGATATTAAGAAAACCTTTTGTGCTATACTTTATTTCAAATTTAGTTCTATACGACTCTTTTAGTAAAGTTTTGCTTTCAAATATTGTTCTGTACTTTCACACTGTCTAGTTGTTTCCTTAACCCATTACCAAACGACAAAATTGTAGAATAGTCCAAATTCAAAGATAACGCAGGCGACAATTTCAAGTTAATGAAATTTTGCATTTTTTGGCCTTATTACGTAGAAAAGATTGTGGGAAATAAAGAAATTGCTTATCACAAGCAATTTCTTCATTTTCCACGATGTTTTCCAAAGCCATTATATTGTGGGGGAGTCAAAAGGAGTCACTGTGTGGTAATGGGTTAAAAATGTTACCCGTGACCTAATATTTTTGCGGTTCCCTGTGCTTGAAGGGTATATGTCAGAAAGTAGTCTTAACATTGTTTCTGACATCAAAATTACGCCTCTTGTGAAAGAAATTTATTAATATCCCTCAATGTTTTCTATCTAAAAAGGCAAACAATTAAAAACATTAATCACTTAGAATTGTCATCTGCAGCATGTTTGAGTTTGGATAATCAGCTTTTTCTCCATTTCCTTCAATATCTTCTGGCCTTAATTGTACACAATTCCTTTCTTTATCACCACCAATTTTGTCTCCTGAATCAACTTTCACATTGGAATACCTTAAATTTTGCTATTGGTAATTGTTTAACCCATTCCCAAACAAGACCTGGTTTTGACGTCCCTAATAAAAAGGGCTTGGGAAAACATTGAAACAAAAGAAGAAACTGCTGATAACCAGCAGTTTCTCCTTTTGTCTCAATATTTTCTATGCCATATTTTATACAAATTCTATCTTTAAGAACTGCCATTTTGTCATTTGTGGCAGTTTTTAAAGTGAATCACCCTAAAATTTTGCTGTTTGGTAATGGGTTAATATGATTTTGTAATATTTCAGCCATCACCAGAGCCGGAAGAGATCAAGTCAGAAAGTAGCGAGTCTGATAGTGGTGCAATCGTTAAACCTACGCCAAGTGTAAACAGTAGTAAAGATGTGTCCGACCTTAAAGCACGGCTGGATCGCATAAAACAGATGACCAATAGCTGAGCGTGGCTGAATATGTGATAGTAGAACAGTCAATAAATATTGAGGACCTGACAAAATATTGTCCTTCAAATTACCGGTACAATAATAGCAAGGAGTGCAAGATAATATGAATTATTATTGCCAAAACATTTCTTTTCTATGTGATATATATCCCTGCAAACCTCATAACTGCAGCTTGATTTAAGCCAGTATCTGGAAAATGACCGCTTTGGCATGTGAGAGTGAGACTACCATGGATCAATCATCAGCATGTATACACACACACATTCTGATCAAGAATTATTTTGTTCTCCAAAAGGTTCTTCAATACCTAAAGCAACTGTAAAAGAGTTGTATGAATCCTAATGGGACTACACTTAGACACAGGCTAATCAACAAACATGTTAGTATTAAATACTATAAGGAACCATTTACCTAATCCTGGCTCAAATGAAATTTACTGCTTTTGTTCATTGAGTTTTGTCTTTTGGGATAGAAAACATTGTGGGAAATGAAGAAATTGCTTGTCACAAGCAATTTCTTCTTTTTCCACAATGTTTTCCAAAGTCATTTTCTTGTAGGGCATCAAAAGGCGTCACTGTGTGGTAATTGGTTAAATAGAATATTTTCAAGGAGTAACAGATTATAGTGCTACGATATTGAGTTAAGAATAATGTGCTATGTTTAATGAAATTGCTAATGAATTGTAATTTCACATGTTTACTGATTTTCTTTACAGCATGTCTTTCAAGAATATGAATCTATTGTGAATGTTTATACAAAAATTTGGAAAAACCATTTGAAAAATGATTGAATACTATTTCAAATCATTATTTTGTCTTTTCAACACAAAAGTCAATGTTTTCCATGCAAATTACCACAGTGTATAAAAAATCTAATCTGGTACTACAAGTATAGAAAAACACATCATGGATCAGGCAAACACAATTATTATTTCATTCAACCCTATTTCTGAACCTGAACTTTGCACCCCTGTACAAATAGTTTGGAAAAACATTGAAATAAAAAATAAAATGCTGATAATCAGAAATATTTCCTTTCCCCCCATTACTTTCTGTGCTGTAAAATCGCATTTTCTACTTTTGATACTCATTGTTGTCAAACATTACAAGGAATGATTCAAGATGAAGGAACAAGTTCATCTGAAGTACCAATGATTTGCGACATACATGTGTTAAATCTATAACAACATTATGATATTATAACAGAATATACTGATAATATTAGCATTAACAATACTCGACATGTACTACGATATAGGTTTGGGTTCTTACATTCATGTCATTGATAATTTTATATCATAGGTATTAATGCAAAACCTCGTAAAGCTGATTAAAGCTGGAATTACAAGGTTTTGCAATAACATAGACAATATGTACTCCTCAGCTTTCTTTCATTATGTCTCTCTTCTTTTTTCAATGTCTGTCTATCTTATACTATATTCTCACTTCTTTCCTCTCTTATCCGTCTGTCTTATTCTGTCCTCTTTGTTTGTCACCTATTCTATCTTTAACCCTTTCCCAAATGGCAAAACATTGGTAGGTCCAATTTGAAAGCTGCTGCGGATGACAAATAGTAAGTTACTAAGGATAAAATTTGTTAATAATATAGCACAGAAAATGTTGAGGAAAAAAAAAGAGAAAATGCTGATTATCAGCATTTTTATGCCCCCGTATCGAGAGATCGGGAGGCATATTGTTTTACTCATGTCTGTCTGTCTGTCCGTCTGTCTGTCCGTCCGTCTGTTCGAAAACTTAACCTGAAAACTTAACCTTTGCCATTTCTCCAAAACTATTTGACATACAAAGCTCAAATTTGGTATGCAACTTCCTTTCAACAATATCTATCTGTTCCATGCAATTTGACCTTCCTCAAGGTCATCCATTAACCCTTATCAACCCTTTACTCCACAAAAACTTAACATTTTCGAAAAATGGCCATTTCGGGGGCATTTGTGTTTCGCAAACACATCTTGTTTCTTTTTGCCTCAATGTTTTCCCAAGCCTTTTTTGTAAGGGACGTCAAAACCAAGTTTTGTTTGGGAAAGGGTTAAATACTAAACCATTCCTTTGTAGACCTATCTTTTCAAGTATATTTAACCCTTGCCTAAACTACCTCTGATTTAGATAAACATAATAAAAGAAAGTTTAAATGTGTACTTCTAAAATCTCTTCCCATAAATTCCTTATAGCAAACAGGTTTGTGAACAAAGAAGGAAAAGGAAGAAAATGATTATATTGTGTTTCCTTCTTTTGTGTCAATGTTTGCAGTATTACGCACCATGTTATATGTTATACACAAGATGTAATCTTGTTGTCTTGACCCCAAACCCTTTCCCATACAATTAGTGGTTTTGGTGTAAGTTCTTAATCTTTTGAAAGCATTGTGAGAAAAGAAAGAAAATGCTGAAAATCAGCATTCTCTATTTATCTCCCAATACTCTCAGTTCTTTCCAGGCATATTTTGTACATTTAGAAATATTCATTTTGCTATTCATAATTGCTTTGAATTTTGACTAGTCAATTATTTTGTTGTTTAGGAGAGGGTTTCGGTTGAGACTTGCGGCATATATTAATCATTTACCAAACAAGACTTGATTTTGATGTCCCTGATATAATAGAAATAGCTTGGGAAAACATCGATGCAAAGGAAGAAAATGCTGATAATCAGCATTTTCTTCTTTTGCATCAATATTTTCTAGCATTTATATCCATTTTGTCGTCTGCAGCAGCTTTCAATTTGGACAACCTTAAAATTGTTTTGTCTGGTAAAGGGTTAATAGTTTTCATTATCATGGGAAGGGCTCATTCAAGTTTTGTCTCATTTTGTGTGCTATTATAATACCAACATTATGGACAAGTTATATTTGTCTACAGTATTCATGAACAATAAAACATTCAATTATTGTTGATTGTGTTCTGTGTTTTATTTGTCCACACATTAGTCATCCTAGAAACTAACAGTCTTTCGGATGAGACTTTAAACCGAGGTCCCGTCTCCATATGACCTTAGCTGTTGAGTGGGACGTAAAACTCCATACAATCCAATCCTAGAAACTAAACCTTTTCATGTTGAATTTATACAAACTGGCAGGATAGAGTAAGATCAGACTGCACAAATGTGAAGGCTAATCTTGCTCTTTTTTGTCAGCCAAAGCTACAGAAATATTTCGTGACCAGTATGACAAGGGTTAACTAAACAATGTTTATTTTTATATGCCTATCAAAGAAACCTTTGATAACATTGAGGGATAAAGGAAAAACTCAGATGAACAGCCTTTTCTCCTTTCCCTCAATGATTTCAGTGCTCTTTTATCCTCTGAAAAATGTTTTCAATGACAGGCACTTCAAGAGGTAGCATGGAAACGTTACATCCTTACATATGTCGAGTACGAAACATGAGGATAACCCGTTCCAAAATAACATCTGCTTTGAAAACTTGGAGGTAATAGAAGAAAAAGCTGGTCCTCAATGCAAATGCCCCTTTCACATGTAAGTGCAATTTTTCGTCTACGTTGTCTTTCAAATTAGATCAGTCTAAAATTTCGTCGTTTGAGAAGGGTACATGTATAAGGTATTGTCCTCATGTGATAACTCATGACCTGACTGAGTACTTCAATCTATCTTAAGTGCAAAACTGACGTTAGTGCGTATAATTTTGTATGTACTTACAGCAGAGTAAGCCAAGATGTAGCTACCTCGTGTAGATTTGTTTCTTGTGACTAAATAGTCACATACTTTATGCAACTTGCCTTATTCTCTATCTTCAGTGTTTCAAGCTGAAAACTTGATGGTCTGAGTGTCAAAACATTACTGTTCAACAAGATTTTGGCAAAACGATAAATTGTGGCAATAGTCCAGTCAGGATATTATAATTACAATTTACCCATGTAAACAACATAATATCGAACTCCAAGCTACTCTAATTTTGAATGCGATGGTTCGAATCTAGCAGGTGTCCTACACCTGCTAGATTCGAACCAAGGCATGCAAAATTGTATTGAAAAATCAGAAAGCTTTTCCCCTGTAAACTTCGATGAAATTTGTAAACACGCGCCATAATATCGTGAATGAACTGTAATGTAATGTACATCCAATCCATGTATACTCAGTTCCAAAAGAAAGTGTGCACTTTTAAATTTTGAATATCTCAAAAAGTATATCGTCTACCGCAAGGAAATTTTGTACGACATATTTCAAGACTATTGGCAAACGATATATTGATGAAGAAATCACATAGCACGCACGAATCTTCGGCTTGATTGCGATTTTGCATTTTTAGTGTTTTAGGTATGCCTCACGTGCTGGATGAGTTATCGATCAGAAATTACAATCGCTGCACTCCTTTTGGCATATCGTAGCATAAAATCACATTTATATTACATTTGTACATAGTGCATTGGCGTGAAACGAATACAATTAACGTTGGTTAGCAAGACCGAACCTGGTGAAAACAAAAACCCTCCGAAAATTTGAATGTTTACGTTATTTATGTTCTAATAGCAATTGGTCATTTGTATGACATCTTAAAGGCAAACAAATTCGCTTTAGAACGTCATTGCACCGTTCGGCGGCAATGCATTAGACTACTAACGTAGCGATCACTAACGTTGACGTACACGTAACGTCTACAAGAAAGTTCAAGATTTTACGTGGAAATGGCTTTGAAGGCCTGGCCAAACCCAACAACGGCATATAAGCTTGTAACTCTACCCACAGGAAAAGCTGTAAGGAGTGCAAATCTCAACACCATCGACACCATAATGATCTGACTCTGTGTATGCAATCTGGGCAATTCTATCGACATCTGTTTTGATCCCAATTTTCTTTAAGGTCTAATCTGAAGTATGACATCACTTTCAATCCCTAAATTGCCATTAACTTTGTGAAAATTAAGGTAAAGGTAAAATTCAAAAGTGCACACTTTCTTTTGGAACTGAGTATAGTTTTCAAAAAGCGGATCTCTTCACATTGAAGTGACTCGTCAACTACTTGGACTAATCTTTGAAACTTAAACCTCTACAAGAACTACACAGTTTTAGCCGCCTTGTGTCCGTCTACAAAGTGATCGAGGAGCTGGTGCCGCTTATAACTAAGAATTTCTTCAACCGGCTACGTGCAAAGCAGTAAAAACGACAAATCAGGACAAAGATACACGATTTCTTTCTCGTATAGCAACACAGAAAGCCAAGTTACCAATAACGGTAAACGACAGAGGGATTTGAATTGGATCGGCACAAAACATAACAATAGCCTACAACAATTCGTTTTTCTGTGCCACTTCCATCAAGGCATATAAGGCGTATTTTCGACTTATAAATGTCTCCAAAAACAAAGGACAAAAAATTGCATTTCCCAGGTCATGTTGATGATGCGCCAGTCTTGTCCAAAATGTGTCACAGGACATTGGTAAAGCCTCTCTTACAACCGGTCGCACGAGCTCCTGTGTGCGCTCTGCATCTAAAACTTAGGCATAATCGTGCGATGTACGCACGTGCAATGTGCGATTTTGGTGGACGCAACAACGACGCAGAATGCACGCAGCAAAGAATTAATCGGACAGTTCTTTGCTACGACCCTCTTCTACGTCTTACGCCAAGAACACGCACGAGAGAAGTACTGAGCACGTACGAAAGACGTGTGTGTGACGCAGGCTTAATTACACAGAAATTCAGAAAAATAATCACAATAATGGCGTGCATTCCTCGAAAGAGATTCATACTTTTAACCTGCTTTGAATGTATTATGTTTTATGCCTCTCTTACAACCCGTCGTGCGTCTTTATAAATCGTGCGTCTTCTGATTCATAAGGACGCACGACGGGTTGTAATAGAGGCTTAAGACAAAAATACGTTTTATGTCCTTCCTAAACGCTTAACCTGTGTCCATTACGTATTGTCTGACATATGCCACAGGTTATGATCCATCTAAGGAAAAGATAATAAAGAATATTTTGTTTTTTCCTTGAACCTTTTCCCACAGGCTGACTCTGACTCAGCCCCAAAAATAAACAGACTGGAAAACAGTGTGGAAAATGAAGAAATTGCTTGTGGCAAGCAACTTCTTCATTTCCCACATGCTTTCTGCAACAAAGGGGCAAAAATGCAAAATTTCAGTCGCTTGAAATTGTCGTCTGCAGCATCTTTGAATTTGTACCGGTCCAAAACTTTGCCGTTTGGTAATGGGTTAACCGAGAGTCAGCCGTGTGCATGTAAATGTTCAAATTTAATTTCATAAATCTTTTTGGGGTTTCAGAAAAAAATATGATTTCCCCAAACATAGCTAGATCTAGGCCCTATATACTTGGCAAGGGATGGGTGTTCACAATTCAGTCTTCGACAGCATATTGATTTACAAAGAAAGTATTCAATGGAATGGAAGAAAAAGTTCGTACTATCGTATGGCCTACTCGATAATTTATATGGAAGTCCAGTTCTGGTCAGGAAACCGTCACTTTTCAACAAAACCCATGTTTACAACTGCAGGTTGTGTAGTGAAATGTGATTAAAAATGTGAATGTACCCATTTCCTTTACAAGCACTAGCTCTTGAGTTATCTGATCAAAATAACGAGGGAAAATGAAAATTGCTTATAACCAGTCATTCCTTATTTTCCATGAATGTTTTTCATGCTAAAGCACTTAGTTTAGCACATAGTTTTGAATTTCGTCTGCTACCGTTTATGAGATGGCTAAACTGATTATCATAATGCCTGTCACATAAATTAGGACAAGGTACATAGATCGAAGGAAGCTTTAATTGTCTACTCATACGAAAATGTTTTGAAAATGTTTTAAAAATCAAACAAAATGAAGTTGCAGACGACAACATTTTACAACGTAAAATTTAGGCCTATGTCTACGTTGTAGCCAAGAACTTTCGAGTTACGCCTAAGTTGTAGGGTCTTACTTTGATCAAATTTCTTTTTTCCTATTCCAAACTGCGACAAAGGTTGTAAATCTGAAAAAAAAAAGGATAAGTCAAAATCGGCGGTTATTTCAGGGCAGTGTTAATCCTTTCCCAAACAGCAAAAATTGGTACCGTTCTAATTTGTAAGCTGCTACATACGACAAAATATAGGTACAGGTAAAATTTGTGTACAATCTAGCCAAGAAAATATTGAGACAAAAGTAGAAACTGCTGGTTATCACCAGCAGTTTCTTCTTTTGTCTCAATGTTTTCCCGTGCTCTTTCTATAAGAGACGTCAAAACTAAGTCTTGTTTGGGAAAGGGTTAGTCTAGCATGTGACTAGGACATACAATATTTGTTATCAGTTGCAGTTTTCGACGAGTCTCGTTGTGTTAGTGTAAGGATCGGCTCGTTTGGTACAGCATACATGTGCTGAGAGGATTATTTATCAACCATGAAGCGAGTGTTCAGACCACCAGCTGTCAAGTGTCCAGCTTGCGGTGCCAGGTAAGAGTCTTTGTAACACAATAAACATGTAGATCCGTTAGTAAATCAAATAAAATGAGGAAACGTCTGAAGATCGGTACCTAGGCTTGTACGAGTCAACTGGTCTAGATTGTTTTACCTTACGATTTACTCTTAAACGGCAGTCCTAATTAGACATCCGTGGACTATTTTGTCTTCAAATTCTATGCGATGGCATTGAAATGCTCGTGTCTTGATTTGATTGCTGTAATGTTACGCAATAAGCAAAAAAGTAGGTAAAGGGTGAAATTAGGTCAGTGTGAGAATAAATTCTATTTGTGAACTTTCAGTTTCGATTTTAACCACATTGATGTTTGCATATGGACAAAAAAGGGCTTATTATGTCTTAATTAATTGAAATTCTTATAAATGTTCTAATTTGTGACAGAAGGTTGTGCTTTCTAGACCCAGATTTGGTAAACAATGAGATCATGTGACATGCTTAAAATAGATCATGGTATGTCGTGAGAAACACGAATTGTGAATTTTCTGTTGCTAGCAAAACGACTTTTTTGCCTCAAAATTATTTACCGCGAACTGGTTTGAAAAAGAGTGAGTGTGCGAAAAGGCTTGTTCCAAGTTGTTCGAGATCCATCAGGTCAGATCTCAGTTATACTGTACCATTGCAAATTCAATCATGTGAATATAAGATACAAATTTCAGCAACATGTGAACGGCATCAATCAATAAACCAATCAATCAATATGACAATATAAACAAATCAATCAACCATCAACCAACCAATCAATCGATCAATCAATCAATCAATCAATCAATCAATCAATCAATCAATCAATCAATCAATCAATCAATCAATCAATCAATCAATCAATCAATCAATCAATCAATCAATCAATCAATCAATCAATCAATCAATCAATCAATTCATTATCTAGGCCATGTAGCACTGCTAGATCTAGATCTACAAGTCCTGGTTTTAATGTCATTGGCTTTAAAAAGTGGATCTAGATCTAAGTCTATAAAGAACAAAATAACATTTATACTGGAATCTGCATTAATGAAGGATTCCTGCAATTCTTGTTATGTCAAGAGATTCCCTGTCATGTAATAAAGGTGTTAGTCTAAATATGGACATTTTTGCAAGTTTAATTTATTCTCAAACACTGAATCTTTTTTCTCGAATTTGAAAAGGAAAGGGCTTTGGAAATCATTGTGGAAAATGAAGAAATCATTTGCAACAGGCAATTTCTTCATATCCATTATTTTTCCTAATCAGAAAGACCATTAATTGTAAAATATTCTCTTGAAATTAATTGTCAGCAGCATCTTTGAATTAACCCTTTCCCAAACGACAAAATTTTTGGGTGATCCGCTTCAAAAACTGCCACAAATGACAAAATGGAAGTTATTAAAGATAGAACTTGTGTAAAATATGACATAGAAAATATTGAGACAAAAGAAGAAACTGCTGGTCATCAGCAGTTTCTTCTTTTGTTTCAATGTTTTCCAAAGCCTTTTCTATTAGGGACGTCAAAACCAGGTCTTGTTTGGGAAAGGGTTAATGGATCAGTCTAAACTGTTGCCATCTGATAATGGGTTAGAGCGGGTGTCCCTATTATCAAACACCTAAGCCACTGTTTTAAATGTTCGCGAATACAATTACCCTCGCCCAATTTTTGTCGCCTATGGCAACGTCAGTGTTTATGACGTCGTTTTCTCATGTATTGAGACCAATGTGCGTTGTATTAATATGGTAGATATTCGCTGTGAAAGTCATGGGATGAACAATTGTAATTCCGAATGGTGGTTGTAAATCCGAGTACAAGTGGTTCTAATTCAGAACATTAACAAGATTCCTTTTAAATAACCAAAGAGAGACATGCCAACTTCTTTCCTGATATTCACCACCGTTAAAACTAGTTTCTTTACTCTCAAACAATTGCTAACATATCGCCGATAATCAATGAAAAATTTAAATTTACAAACCAGATCAATGATGTACCTATTACTGAACAACTAAGCCATTATTCTAAAAGTTCGGTAAATGCACAAACCCCCTTAAACCTTTTAAAATGTGAAAAAGTATGTCCCAAGTAGCAAATATCATAATACAAGTATTTTGCTGCCTGTGAGTTCTCGTTAAATTGATATTAAGTGAACAGAATTGGCATTTTGAAATGATTGTTCTTAAGGGTGAAGTTCAAAAAAATGAAGTCAAAGTGTGACATTGAGGTAAAAAATCAAACAGCCTTGTGGCTGTTTAATTTCGGTATAAATCATTACTAAAGATGTTGAAGTTTCAGAAATTAATAGGGATCACTCTCTGAAAGTATCCATGATTCTGCAATTCATATGGTTTTGTCATTAACGGCACTTTATTTCAAAACACAGTACTTCTTTAGCAGAGCGCCATAAAGTTTTTACATTCACGTTTGAAATAAAACATTTGTCAAGTTCAATTTAATATACCTTGGTGCATAATTCTAAAACGTTAATTTTAGCAAATTCCTTGAAAAAATATTTTTTCGCCATTTTTTCATACATTTCACCTGTAATATATTGTTTCTATCCATAAAAGTTATCCCACTCATTTGATGTCTACATATATATTGCAATTAATATATTTTTATCTAACTTCAATACATTCCAAAACAGCTCTGAAAATTTCGAAGCGATACAATAATTAAATCTGGTAAAATATGACCTTCAAAAAGCTGCCCTTTTTTCCTCATTGCGTTGCACTTGGGACAAAAATATGTCAATAAGGCTTCTTGGAGTAAAAAATAACATTTTTCACTTAATATTTTAGTACTTATGTGCCATATGTATGTCGATTAACTAATAAATGTAAGAAATTTTAACTTTGAGCATGAAAAATATTCAGAACAGCACACTTCAGTCCCTTAGAATTGAATGCTCAAGTTTATGTATGCTAATCACGCTGGTTGTTTTCCATTGGTTTGAAAATGATAGTAAATCAAAGAAATAAGTCATAATATTGTAAATTTGATATTTTCCTTGAACCTCAGAAAATTCTAAGACTGGTAATCAACATATCTTAATAGAATAAAATGTTGCACTTGGGACAAAAATCAGATTCTTCGAATTTGAGGTTTCCTGGTAAGAAGAGATCATAATTATGTTTTATATAAACATGACAATGAGTGAGGGTAACACCATGATAAATGTAAGGTGTTGAATAATGCCAGTTTAGGTTGACTTTGGTACCATGCAAAGTATTCTTTAAAAGCGTTTCTTGAATTTGAGGTTTGTGTATTGTAGATATTTTGAAATCTCTTGAAATTGAATTGAAATCGATTTAAAGGCTTCGTTTTTCTAGTTTTTGATAGAAAGTTCTGTAATTTTACAGACTTGGACTTGTAAAAAAAGGTACTCTCTGCTCATCAGTCAACGTTTTAACCGATGCCAAATTTGCCTAATCAGTAAGAGATTTCATTGTCGAGTCATAAGCTGTCAATGGAATAAAAATTAAAAATTCTGTTACAGTTTCCTACATGGTTTATAAAACTCCTGTGGCACTGTTAACTAATAAAAGTAAATTGTTTGATTTGACGAACAAGAAAATTTGATTTCATCCGATGATTTTAAATGTTTGGATGTGTGTCACTCAGAGTATGTGATTACCATTGGCGTAGACTTTCAATGGATAATGCCAAATAACAAATATGACACAGTAATTGACGTCATAATATAGTAAAATAGGACAAATTTGATGACCTGACGACAAAGTTTGAATCAATCGATAAGATTGATAAATTCTGTACTGAAAGTAGTAAGAAGCATAAATATCAATTATGTCCCAAGTGCAACGGTCTAACTGTAGTTTTATTGACCTTCTAAACAGTAACAACTGTGTTCCTTTGAGATTATCTCTTAGCATCAGAAATACCAAACATAATTTACACCATTTAAAACATATTCTGCACCATGAATAGACTTTTGTTTCATTCTAAGCAGGCACACACCTAATATGAATCAAATATTTGTCTTGATTGGTTCGTTTTGTTATTTAGTGTTCACTTGTTTTCCTTTAAAGGGAAGTTTTACGGTTAGTTTCTTCATTTTCTTTGCGTATCAGCGCAATTTCTTTAGAAAAATAAAGATTCCAGCATGGATTTTCTTATTTTAGATTTTTTTGTCCCAAGTGCAACATTTCAAGGTTCGTTGTAAAACAGTTACTCAAACATGTCAACAGACAGTTAAGCTTAAGTCATTGTTGCGACTGACAGCTACATTGAATAAGCGATAAATAAAAGCAGAACAGTTTGTTTTGCAAGTTTTGAGTCCTGAAAAAAACTCCACTGAATACATTTTTCGCCAAAATAAGCTATTCATTTCCAAATAATTTCTCCGTTTGGCATAACAAAGTTTTTCCAATGCTGTTATTTGATAGATGTATATTTTAAGGTATACGACCCATCAATAGAATCATAAAGATACATAAGTTACTATATATATTCAAAATCAGCATGGTATCCCGCATCTAATTGCCAATTTTTATCAACTTTGATCGTTTCGTTAGTGAAATTTTGATAATTTTATATCTTGCATCAGGGTCATACAAAATCATGAAATGCCAAACACCCCAAGTGAGCTTTTAAACACAAAAACAGCATGATTAAAAGCAATAAACACAAGTGTTTGCATCTAATCAATAGCTTATATTATCCCCAACAATGGACTAACAAGTAAATAAATAATAACAAGCAACAAAATATTTTTTTTGCTTTTGTAATACACGGCTACCATACTTTCGACAGGCTTTTCGGGCGAATCTGAAACAATAGTCAATTTTAAATAACATTAATTTCAATGATATATCAAAATGCATGGCACAAAAGGAAAATCATAATTTTCCTATGTGTATATTCTTTCAAATAAGGTAAAAATTAAACAGTTTCGCCGTACACAAATTTAAAAAAAATCACTTTGACTTATACACCCCCTTTTTTACCACCGCCCAATTTCTTAAGGAAAATGGCACTCTTTGTTCATTATACTTAAATAAATTGTTCTATACGAATTTTACAGGTTTTTTATTGTTTGTATTGGAATATTTATATAATAGTAAATGTAACTATTAAAAAAACATATATACTGAGAGGCAAAAATAAGTATACACCCTAGTTCTTCCACGTTTTCTGAGAAAATGATTAATAGACTATGTACGATTTTTAAACTCGTCGAAGGTGGTCGTTTATTGATGTAACCTTCTCTGTCTATCCGTCTGTATGTCCTTCCTTCCGTTGCGAAGGTTTTTTCATATCGCATAGCGCCATCGAAAAAGGGGACTTAATCAAATAATTAATGCAATCATTGACGTTGACACAACCCTGCATTTACATAGGGATTTGGATAGAATTTTCACAGAAAGTGCCTAGCCACCGAGTACCATGCGTAAACTGTTAGTGCTTTGCCATATTACAATGCGGCATGGCAAAATGGGGGAATTGATGTAAACAAGTTTTCTGACATGACCCCTTTTGAAATTTATTGGCGGATTTTGATTTAATTGCACAGAATGTTCATAGTCACCTGTCTAAGTGTTTAAAGTGACACGTTTCTTTCATATTATAATGCGTCATAGAAAAATGGGCCCTAATGCAAAAAAGTGGCATGTTGAGCGATTTATACCAGCCACCAAAAATTGTGTTATAATGTTTCAGAGAATTTAAGCTTGTGATTTGTTGTATTAAGGAATAAAGAAATTAAATACGGATTTACAGCAAAATCTGATGCTCCACTAAGTCGCACGTGCAAAGTTTGCAAAATCAGCATGTAGCAAGATTAAGAATAGTCAAGCAATTTCAGTTGAAATTTAACAACACCGTATTATTGGTCTATGCTTAGAAACAAATTATACAAAATTTCGAGTTGAAATGATGAAAATTAAGAGAGATATTGACAAAAGAAAAGTGTATACTTTCTTTTGCCTCTCAGTATATATAAATAAAAATGTTTATAAAACAAGAGTTGTCAGTGGACAGGATAGCTCAACGAAAAAGTGTTGGATTATGAAAATTTATAGGATGAAAAGAATAAAAAGTCTACCCAAATAGAAATTTGAAAGGGTAATGAATCTTTACCCAGTCTTTATCCTTAATAAGAAATATATACATGTCTGACCACAAGCATGTGTGCAAAGTTTCAATACTTTAACAATGGTAGAAATAGAATTGTTACAAGTACATTATATCTGCATGTAAATCATTAGCCAAACATGTCTTTTCGACAAATTGTTAAAATGCCCCAGAAATGTGTGTGTCTGAGTGTGAGTTGAGGACGGTATTATCATCACAAGAAACATTTTGAAAAAAATAAAGCCAGGAATGTTGTAGAAAGATAGGCCTATGTCTCTGCCAAAACTAGGTCTTGTTTGGGAAAGGGTTAGGTGAACAAGCAACTGTTGAATATCAGTTATCTGATGTCATGTTTGAATCATGTTTGCTGCCTTATTAGTAGCTAAAGAGATGGAAAAAGACGAGACAGAAACACAAAAATATATAATCAAATAGAAATTCTACAGAGAAAATGAATACAACTGCTTGTATCAGTATTTGCTTCTTTTCTCTCATTGGTTTCTTTTTTCACGCAAACCTAGCGTAGAGAAAGCATCAGTTGGTCTTATCTTGTGTCTAGTTGTTTGGGAAAGGGTTAAACAGAAAGAAATGGCAAAGGTCAAGCTTACCTTTTCCCAAAGAAAAGGCCCAAATTACGGTAAACAAAGTGACCAGTTATGGAACGAAATATTTATGGTGCGAATCAACCTCCAAAAAGTGACATATTACGTCAGAGGTACGTAATTCGGATTCAGGGGAGATCACTGGGTGCGCTGTAGTTGCTGTTCTTGCCAAGGGAGGTCATTCTAAATGTCAAAATATTTTGATTTTTTCGTCTTTTGTTGTTTCATTTGACGTTTTTATAAATTCATCGGCTGGGATTCGTTGTAGAAACTGTTCGTACAAATTCAAATTTAATGTAGAAGTCTCTTTACAAAAAAATATTTTAAAAAATCTCCGTAATTCCGAACATGCTCGATTATTTCCGTTGTTGCGGAAACAGCCGACATAACACGAATCATTTAGAGCTAATGATGGGTCGTATTCCTTAACAATATAAGATAAAACCAAAGTATGGCAAGTTCAGTCTGTTTTTAAAGTTTCACAATGCTCTGAGTTTGCTTAGAAAAACGCGTTGCACTTGGGACATCACTTTCGGCAAAATTTAGGAAGGCAGCACGCAAAGAATTGCAAATAATTGCATGTGAATTATGTTTTCTGACTTGCTTATCTCAGTTCGGGAAATGTCTGAATTCGTTAACGTTAACAAATTAGTTAACATGTTGACGAATTCGTTAACTCTGCTTGACTCAATTTCAATGCATTTTGGATGGGCATGTTTTTCGTCTTTTTCTATCAAATAAACCCAAGATATTGAAAATAAGCTGAT
The DNA here is from genome assembly GCA_963680895.1 of Fragum sueziense. NCBI lineage: Eukaryota > Metazoa > Mollusca > Bivalvia > Cardiida > Cardiidae > Fragum > Fragum sueziense. The sequence continues at coordinate 29,018 of CAVMGG010000722.1, forward strand.
ACACATTGATAATTGAGGTCTATTGTTCACATTAAAACCACAAAATAGGAAAAAATATTAGTCAAACTAAATTTATTGCCCTTTAAAATCAGGCCCAGAGTTAACGAATTCCTCAACTCCTATAATCTCTGCCTATTCAAATCAATGGGGATTGTCTTTTTTTGGATGCCATTTTATAATGCTTGGTTGAATTTTTGTATGCTTGGACCAAAAGTTTCATTTTTGTTCAAAGTTTCATAAATTACCAGTATCTCAATGCTGATTTTTGTATACCAATGCCTATTTCAATTAAAAGCCAAGAGTTAACGAATTCGTTAACTCTGAGTTGAGGAATTCGTTAACTGTTAACGAATTCCTCAACGTTGAGGAATTCATACCTTTCCCGAGCTGATCTGAAAAATGAGGAAAAACAACATGTTACGCAGGTAATGCTTCTTTTATGGATCTAAAACCTCAAAGCGTTGCACTTGGGACAAATTCAGGTAGCAGTTTAAAAATGTTATTTTCTGAAATATCTTGCTCAAGATTAGTTTATTTGCAATTGAAAATTAATCCTAAGACATACTGCTATGCCTCGGATACCTTTCAAAGTGTATATTGATGATACATTATGAAATGTACTTGATCAAATTCCAAATTTGTTATTCGGGAGGATACATTTTTCACAGGGGGTATCATATATAATGCATAAACTTGAACCAGCAAACATAGTGCCACATAACTGAATTACATTAGAACCTTGAGGTTAATTGATGACTTTCCAATTGCAGGATCTTTTAGGTACATGAAGCATCACGCTTTTCTTAAAACAACATTTGAAATTGATGAATGTATCAAAATGTCACGCTTTTTACGTTGCACTTGGGACATTTTTGGGCATATTTTTCGCCGTAACTTTGGTTTGGATGGTTCGATTTTCATGAAATTTTCCATGCTGTTTAACACCATTGAAATGCATAGTTTTAATCCAAAAAGAACATTATTCTTAAGAATATATTCATTCAGGCTCTGATTTTAATAAAAACTTCATTTTTTTGAACTTCACCCTTAAATAAAACCACTGCACAAAATCTGTGGTTTGAATTCCGGATCTCAACTTTCTGATACTTAGATACAGTGTAGCCTTCAAAACACAATCTAGCATGGTTAATCAACACTTATTCACCATTAAAAGTTATTTGGATAGGAAAAATAGCTTGGCCGTTGATGATGAAAACCGTAAGAAACATCCGAGGTGGAATCGTTTCATACATAATTTTATTTGCCTATCAGAGTTGACTTCAAACTTTGGCATTTATCTCGGCCACCTACATCACAACTAGACCAAAAATCCAAGAAAGGGAGAGGATGACATATGCTTCATAAATAAAGAGGTCTCCATGTCATTTGACTGCATATTTGGGATATTGTGAGATGTCAAAAATATTGTTCAGATTAAAATGCTTTTCGGAATAGACTCCTTTCAATTGTCGTTTTACTCTTTACCCGCAGAACACCTCTGGTGGCAAACAATGGGTTTATGGGAAATTAACATTGTATACACGGAGAACGGTTTGAGAATTGTTACTAAAAATAGTAACAAATAGACATTATCAAAATGGGGCTCCCTCAAAAATCCGGAGAAAACAATGATGGCGCGCATGCATTCAATATACAGCAATAAAGCGCACATGCATTCAATATACAGCGATAAAGCGAAATTTTAAGTGGAACAAAAACTATAAAATTGAATGAATTCGTTAATAGCAGGTAAGATTTATTTTATTGGATTTACAGTCAACCGTTCCCTGTTTAAATATTTCGCCTTTTGCCTCTAAGGACGACTTCCGGTGGCTATTGTGTGTATGGGGGTCTTAGTGGAAACTTGTCTATTACATTCACCCGCTCTAATTCTGTAATGATCAAGGTCACAGGCGGCAATCACATGACTTTGTTATGATATGCTTTCCTAACTTGCGTAAACAAAAACACTTGGTAAGTACATATTTCTCTCAAATCTTAAATCAAATACTTGACTCTCAGTATTGAGATACGTACCATTGGATACGTCATACTCTCCAGTTTATTTTGATGCAAAATATTCCCTGAAATCTCTGTCGAAGCTTAGAACATTCATGCAAAGTGCAAACATTTCTTAAGAAAATATATCACAACATTCAAAAATACTTTGCACGAATGTTCTCAGCTTTGACAGGGAGTTGAGGGAAGATCTTGGTATCAAAATAGACCAGAGAGTATGACGTATCGAATGGCACGTATCTCAATATCGAGTGTTAAGTATTTGATTTAAAATTTGAGAAACATTGTGTTCTTACTGAGTATTTTTGTTTACAAAAGTTAGGAAAACATATCATAACAAAGTCACGTGATTGCCGCCTGTGAAGGTAGTTTTTCAAGGTCGATTATTACTTATCTGTCACATTTTTTGTTAATTCATTACAGCCATGTACCTAGTATTGACAAAGATTCATCCCAAAATGGTGTGTTGGCTGGAAGATGTGTACATTGCGGACATTTCTTTAAGTTCCGGTCTGTTGCTCCGTTCAAATCCACCATCGATATTACTGTCAATGGAAAGAAATACACTGGTAAGTTTGACAATTCGCTGCTTTTCAACTAAAACCATGTAACTGCAGCTTAATACTGCAGTTATGAGGTTTTTCTCGAAAAGCGACAAATGATATATTCTTGGCAGGCATGCACTTTTTAGACAAATGATAATTTTCTAAAAAAAAATATTACTGTTCAAAATTCCGATGACCTTCAGAAGACACAATGTCACTTCTGATAGAAAATTGTAAATGGCTATATTGTATTATTGAGGTAAAAGGAGAGGATGTCATTTCGAAAATATACAAAGTTGATAGAGCACGTGTAAAAAGTGTCATTTCATGTATTTTATAGTTGGTAATTAGTACAGCCTGGCCATGGCCTTGAATGTGTTTGGAAAAGGGATTAGGGGTATATAATTGGATGTGGATATGCGTTGAATTTTTATACACCCGAAGGGTTGTATTATGTTATGGCCCTGGTCGTCCGTCTGTCTGTCTGTCTGTCTGTCTGTCAGTCTGTTAGCAATTTCTTGTGTGCGCAACTCCTACAGTTTTGATCAGAGTTTGATCAAACTGGCCATAATGAATCTCCATGGTGTCTAGTTGTGCACACCACTTACAAAAGTCAGATAACTGAACTCTTTTCGTTCTTCAATTATCTGCCCTTGAATTAAAAAAATGCCCATTTTCTTGTGTGCGCAACTGCTCCTACAGTATTTCATCAAACTTGCCACAATGAATCTCCATGGTGTCTAGTTGTGCACACCGTTTTTGCGGAATTCAGATAACTGTTTTCATTTTTGAATTATCTGCCCTTGAATTTAAGGAAAAATACCCATTTTCTCAAAAATACCCATTTTCTCATGTGCACAACTCCTACTGTTTCAACCAGAATTTAATCAAACTAGCCACAATGAATCTTAATGGTGTCTGGTTGTGCAAACAAATTTTTGATAACATTTCATGTTTAAATTATCTGCCCTTGAATTGAAAAAAATGGCCAATTTTTTTCTGACAAGCCCCTCTCGGGCGTATATGCACCGCTTTGCGAAGCTCTTGTTATTTATTAAATGAATAGGAAAAAAATCTTTTGCTAGAAAAAAACTGGTTCTATGGTTTTATCTGATAAATCATTGGTGTTCATTCAAGCTGTAGTTGCAAGATTTTAGGCTTAAACTGGTGAAATATTTGATAAAATCATTCCCTATTTTGACTTAAATTATTGCAATGTTTTCCTTTATTTGTTTACAGTTGGGAATGAGTACAGTCCGGGCACGGCTCTGAATGGTTGGCTCAGAGATCAGCGTATATCCGTGGGAACCAAACACATGTGTTACCAGGGTGGCTGCGGTACTTGTCTGGTCGAAGCTAAATTGTACGAACCTATATCAGAACAGAAACTTAGCTATGCTCTCAACTCTGTGAGTATCTTGCCTTTCAACCTTTTCTCAACCCTTTCCAAAACAAGACCTGGTTTTGACTTCCCTAATAGAAGTGGCTTTGGAAAACATTGAGACAAAAGAAGAAACTGCTGATGACCAGCAGTTTCTCCTTTGGCCTCAATATTTTCTGTGCCATATAGTTCATGGATTCTCTATACAACCATTATGTCGTCTGAAGGAGCTTTATTATACAACAATGTTAGGGTGGTCAAATTTAATTAGAAATGCATATTGATAAAGATTGGATTTGTGTACATTATAGCACAGAAAATATTTAGACAAAATAATCAGCATTTTCTTCTTTTGCCTCAATGTTTTGTACCAGGGACAACAAAACCAGGTGTTGTTTGAGAAATGAATTAAGCCATTTACTTGTTTGGTAGAGGCCAAACTGTATGAACCAATATCAGAACAGAAACTTAGCTTTGCACTCAACTCTGTGATTTTCTTGTCTTAGCTGTTATTTATCATGGGCTTCTAGCGAAACTACTTTTAGTTCCTATACAATTTTAGGCACTAACTACAAGTTTGTCTATACCATTTAATTGTGACCCGTCACGCTAAAAGGGACCATATCCAAACTCAAAAAACGCAAATTTTGACAAATTTATCAGACTAAGCACAGGTCAACTAGATCCGGTGTGCCAAAAATGAAAATAATTTTTGTAAGATAGGGAAAACATTCCGGATTTAAAAAATTACATAAAGATAAAAAGTGTCGGCCCTAGTCTGGCTGTGCGGACTGGACAGACTGACTAGGGTCGATATTTTTCACATCCTATAAGGTCCCTTTTAGCGTGACAGGTCACAAATATTTTTTTTACTAATGCAGAATTTCTATTTGTCATGGATGCAATAAGATCGTTCCAAGGCCTTTCATTTGGGACCATAACCTTTGAAGTTAATCTTGAAGTTTGACCTTTCAATTAGAGGTAGAGCCTTGATATTTACACATGGATACCTCTTGCCAAGAACTTTCACTTTGGACCTTAACTTTGACCTCATTTCATAGCCCTTTAATGTATGTAACCCTGTATTTCTCCTTTTCTTCCAGTGTTTGATCCCCCTGTATGCGTGTGATGGTATGGAGATACAGACTGTTGACTATATAGGTAACTTGAAGAAAGGTCTACACCCCATACAGCAGCAGATAGCTAACTATAACGGGTCACAATGTGGATACTGTACACCAGGACAAGTCATGAATATGTTTGCGTAAGTATGATTTATGATGACAAAAAACATAACTTTAAATTTGTAAGAGTTTTTTTTCAGATTCAGCACTACAGATAAGAGCGTTAATGAATTTTCAAAATGCAAAATATTTTTCAATGTTTATCAAACCTACTGGGTATTCATCTGAATTGTCTCATCGAGAGTTCCCACAACATTAGTTTTGGATTTGAAGCAACAAATTTAGAATGTCTTTACCCACTCTTTTCTGTTGCTCTGCAGACTGTTTATAATCATGTGACATTTGGTTTCTACTGCAGATCTAGGATTTCTGTGAGGGGGTTGGTGTTATACAAATAGGGGCTTGTTTACCTAGTATTACACAATTTTTACTGAATTTCTGCATGAAAATGAAATAATCAGGTTGCCGAGGGGGAGGTTGGTTTGACCCCCCCCCCCCCACCCCCACTCCCTGGATCCGCCACTGGGTCTTTTGTTGTAGATTTGCTCTACAATGCTGCATTGCAGAAAGAAGGACCTAAATTAAAGATACCTAGTGAGCATGACTACTCCCACACTTTATCATGGATATAGATGAAACATTAAGAGCATATTTTGCACAAATTGAAGTTTTTGCACATCTAACACATACACAACAGTTTTAAAGAAATGAACATTTCTGGTTTATTATCTGAACAGAAAATATGGTGGGAAATGTAGAAATTGCTTGTCACAAGCAATTTCTTCATTTTCTTCAATGTTTTCTAACCCCTTATGTTGTGGAATGTCAAAAAGCTTCATCATGTAGTAATGGGTTAAAATGATATTGTATGTTATCTGTATGTAGATTGAAGGAGTTTTATGGGGACAATCTGACCCAGAAACAAGTGGAAGATTCATTTGATGGAGTCATCTGTAGATGTACAGGTACTGATAGCTTTAATCCATTACCAGACTGCAAAACTTTAGACTGGTCCAAAATCAAAGATTTTGCAGACGACACATTTTTTGGTCTTTCTGGGTAGAAAACATTTTGAGAAATGAAGAAATTGCTTATAACAAGTGTCAATTTGTGCTATTGGGTTAAAGCCATTCCCAGACCGCAAAATTTTTCACTGGTCCAAATTCAAATAAGTTGCAGACAACAGTTTGAAGATAATCAATTTTTACATTTTTAAACTTTCTAGATTGAAAATATTTGTTGGAAATAAAGAAATTGCTTGTCACAAACAATTTTTTTCATTTTCCTCAATGTTTCCCTAAGCTTTTATCATGTGAAGCATTAAAAAGCTTCCATATGAGGGAATGGCTTTATTAGATATGGACTGAGTGAGTGACTTTTCATTAAAATGACCAGCCCTTTCCCAAACAGCAAACATCTAGACTGTCCTAATTTGAAAGCGCCTAGGGATAACAAAGTGGATGTTTATTCAGATGGATTTTTTGAATATTTTATCACAGAAAATATTGAAACAAAAGGAGAAAATACTGCTTAATACCATTTTCTTCTTTGGCCTCAATGTCTTTTTAAGCATTTTCTATTCAGGATGTCAAGGGGCGGAGGTGGTGCAGTGAGGTACGTTCTTTAGAGCAAGATTTCTTGAGATTTCTTGAGATATTTTAGGATAAAGCGTTCTTTAGAGTAAGATTTTTAAGATGCTCAATGGGAGGCGCCATTACCCTATACTTCGTGCAGAACCCCTTGGTCAATTCTGTAGAAACAATATAAAAGAGACTTGACCGAGTTGTTCCGAACGCTCCATAATTAATAAACCGCGGTGTTCCGAATGCTCCATACTTTATACAAATGACGTCATTTGTATAAATATGGAGCATTCGGAACAGATCGGTCAAAGTCTCGGTCTTAAAAACGCTTTATCCAAAACATCTAAAGAAATCTTAAAAAATCTCGCTCTAAAGAAAGCGGCTCTGGTAATGCGCTGGACTTGAAACACAGGGGTCTCTGGTTCGATCCCTGCTTCTCCAGTCTTTCCAATGAAACTGTAAACCGAGGTCCCGTCTCTATATGACTTTAGTAGTTGAGTTGGACGTAAAACTCCATTCAATTCAATCTATTCAGGATGTCAAAACCGGTTCTTTTCTGGAGAAGGGATGATTTAAAGTTTTAAAAGTGATACATGATATTTGATTATTCCTAGTTAACTTCAGTGAGTAGTGCTTATAAGTTAATGATCTTTAGAAAAAGCAAATGTTTAGTATTTGGCTGTCCAAACTTAAATTTTACAGAATAGGTTTCTGTTGCCTTTATGAGTGATAGAATGCATTTTCACACAATGTGCAATGTCTGCACATAGTTTCATTCTATTTCATTTCCACCAGGTTTCAGACCAATCTTGGCTGCATTCAAGGACATGGCAAAACCAAGCTCAAAGTGTCAAGGATCAATTGATGACATAGAGGTACACAGAAATTGCATCATTTTTATCGGCTTTTTGACATTCACTTTGTAGAAAAGTTTGGGAATAATTGAGAAAACAGAAAAAAATGCTGGGCTGCGTTCAGTAGACAAACTGTTAGCTAATGTTACCAACATTCGCAACTTCTTTGACCCAAATTTGACAGAATTGACCGAGTATTCCGAATGAAACGGCTAACTGTTAGCTTACGTTTTGTCTTACTGAACGCAGGGCAGATAATTTGTCTATTACATGACCTAGAAATATTTATTACTCTGTCTGTAACTATACATGCTAAAGTAAAGGTATATCTTGTCAGATTAAGAATTCTTTCAGAAATTTTTTAGAATCAAAGGGCTGGTGGCACTGTGTGTCTATGTTTGCTCTTATTGCTTTAAAGGGGCAAATATTGATATTAAAAATCATAGTTCATGTTTATACAGTCAGATCCTTGTCTATTTTGTCTGCTTTCGGAAATAAGCATGACAAGGTTTAAAAAAAGCTTTTTTTCATTCAAAGGATTTCAAAGGCAAAATATGTCAGAAGACAGGAAGTGCTTGTACAGGAAGTTGTTCTGGTACCCAGACTGGCCGCTCCACACACATTGTGTTTGCAGGGAACCAGTGGTATCGACCAAGCACAGAGGAGGAAATCACGACCATACTAAATCAGAGCAAGGGGAAGTCTGTACACTTTTTGTTTGGAAATACAGCTTCTGGTGGGTTATATTACAGTGTCCACTTTACTTGTATTGGTGTCATTTTGTATTGGGTCAGATAGAAATGTTCATTCCCGACATATTGATATTTCGATGAAAATTAAAAATAATGTTTGAAGAACATAGTCTTTGTCTAAGTTTCTTTCTCTTCTCATACTTATTTGGCTTTATATTAATTGAGATAAATGATTGCAGTTGGACCCTTCTGACATATAACCCTTGTGAAAGTACAATAATATAAAGTTGGTCCGAACTGTAAAGATAAGAGAAAATGATGGTTATAAGTACATGACATTGTATTTGGCAAAGCTTTCTTTTTCAGTCTTCTCAAAATGAGGGCTTGTTTTTGAAAGGATTAAGAGATTTGCTTACCTTGTAGGTGTATACAGTGACCTTGGTCCTGATGGTTATGATGTGATTATAGACTTGGCTTCATTCAAGGAGATGTACAGCATATCAGTGAGTATTCTATGACATTTATAAACCATTTCATCTGTCTGTCCATCTGTTTGTTCCTGTCTTGGTCCTGATGGCTATGATGTGATTATAGACTTGGCTTAGCATATCAGTGAGTATTTTCTGGCATTCATTTTGTACAAAAGGCATGGATCAAATATTTTGTCTACCTATGACCTAATACCTATGACTAGTGAGTTGTGTTTATAGGCTTTATTTGCTTCTGAGAGATTTGAGATCTTACAAAATGGTCTTAGAGACAGATATAAATTGTCTTGTTTTAAATAAATGTTAAGATATGTCCCAATATCTTTCTAGATGGGTAATCTTAGATATATAGTAATGGTAAAAGTTTGATGAAATGGTGAATTCTAAGTTTTTTTTTATTAAAGAAATCTACACAAAGGCTTTGTAAATACTGTTTGGCCCTACCACAAACAATACCTGGTTTTGATGTCCTTTAAATAAAAGCTTTGGGAAAACATTGGGGATAATGAAGAAAATATTAATAATTAGCATTTACTCCTTTTGCCTTAGTATTTTCAGAGCTATATTATAGATGAATAACATTTGCAATAACTTCCACAGTGTCTTCTGTAGCAGTTTTTGAAGTGGACCACCCTAAATATTCATTGTTTTAAAAAATGCATGGCACTGATGTTTTGCCATCACACTTTATTATAATTTCTATACAAGGGCTTTATGAATAGAGTTTAAAGAAAGTTTTGTTTTCTTTTTTTATTTATTTCCAGTTTGATACAGACGTTATATTTGGTGCAGGGATCACGCTGACTAATCTGATAGATATATGTACTAGGATGAAGTCAGAATCTGCGTTCTTTGGTGAGATGGCGGGCCTGATGTCTCGTGTGGCAAATCTACCTGTCAGAAATGTAGGTAGTCTTACCTGTTGCTTTGATCAACTTCTTTATTTTTGTATGTAGAAGAGAATATAGATCTATTGCAAAAAATCCATCTAGGTTCAGGAATTGAAAATATTCAATATTTATCTTTTTAGTTTGCAAATGATGAAAGACTGTAACAAGCTTGTCATACCCTCAATTGTTGGTGTATCAGTGTCTATGACTTCAAAAACTTTGACCTGATCTATATTTTACATGATATTAGAGACAGAGCATTGCTATTCCACGCATGGTTGCCTTCTTTCAAAGACCTTTGATTTGGGACCATTCCTTTTGACCTGATGACCTTGACCTTGGAGTTTTCAAAAACTTTTGGGTTTTTTATGCTCCCATATCAAAAGATCAGGAGCATATTGTTTTACTCATGTCTGTACCTCTTTCAGTCTGTCTGACTGTCTGTCTGTCTGTCTGTCTGAAAACTTAATAATATTATTGGCCTTTTCTCCAAAAGCTCAAATTTTGGGGCATTGGTGTTTCCCAAACACATCTTGTTTTCTTTTGTACTATTAGAGATAGAGCATATTGGTGCCTCCTGTCAGAGGGAAAGACATGAGTAAAACAATATGCTCCTTATCTTTCGATACTGGAGCATAAAAAACAAAAGGGTTTGAATCGCTTTTCCATGATGCATAAATTGTACTTCATTGTTGCCAATGTTCTATGCCCTATTAGACATAAAGCATTTATATTAGAGACACTGATACCTCCTGTCAAGGCATTTCATTTGGGACAGTGATTTTTGATTTTGTGACCTTGACCTTGGAGTTTGGCCTACTTTTCAAAAAACTAATCTGGCTTATATTTTATACCCTATTACACCCTATTAGAGATAGGGATTTGATATTTGACTCATTAATACCTCCTCCCTCCTTTCACTTTTGACCATGACCTTGATATTTTATGCATGGATACAGTACTCATGCAAATGCCTTTCATTTTAATAACAATGTTTTACTTTGTGACCTTTACTTTGTAGTTGAGATTATTTTCTTTCTAAAATCTTAACCTGGTTTATATCTTGAGCATTATTAGAGATAAGGCCTTTATGGTACATGTTCTACCAAGACCTTTGATTTAGGACTTTGGCCTTGACCTTTGAGTTTGACTGTTTTTGTAACAAGCTGCTTTTAAGGTAGGCTACATTTTCACCAAACAACTGTTGTAACAAATATTTGTATCATTTTGTAATTCCTTTGCCATATCCCAAAAGACCAAATAATTTGGGAAAATGTTGAGAGAAAAGAAGAAATTTCTCCTTTTCCCTCAATATTTTCTGTTCTATTACACACACTTCATTTACCAATTAAAGAATTTATCTGGCCGTCTTCAACACATTTCAAAGTGGTGTAGTCTAAACTTTAGCCGTTTGGGAAAGTGTTAATATTGTCGGTCATGTTGCTTGTTACAGAGAGCAACCTGGGCAGGTAACCTGGTGATGAAGCACATACACAAGGACTTTCCTTCTGACATATTTGTGATGATGAATGTACTCAAAGCTAAAATATGGACGGGTTTGTAATATGTTATAGAATAATGAAGCACATACACAGGGACTTTCCTTCTGATATATTTGTTATGATGAATGTACTCAAAGCTAAAATATGGACAGGTTTGTAATATGTTATAGAATAATGAAGTACATACACATGGACTTTCCTTCTGATATATTTGTTATGATGAATGTACTCAAAGCTAAAATATGGACTGGTGAGTAATATGTTCCAGAATAGAAACGGAATGTGTATTGAAATAAATAAAGAAGTGGTATATTTCAGCATGACCTAATGTTTATGTAACAACAGCCCTGAGATAAATGGTACAATTGATAAACCATGATGCGAAAAGTGGATTATTCATTGTAAAGCATAACTCAGGACCATGCTTAAATAAGTGATGAAGCCATGACAAATTGAAAGAATTTAATGAAGGATTTAAGTTCTGTTTTCCAATTACTCATTTATACTTGCTCTGGTCCAAAGGTCTATTTCACAGGATGTTGGACCTGTATGATTACATGTCGTTTAGCTCCACTAGTCTAGTCATCCATCAGCAAGCTATTGGTTTTGTTGTGTGCTTTGTTAATCTGTTTTAACTTTTCCTTCAAACAACTTTGTAAAAACACTTATTATAGCTCTCCCTATGTTTTACGACTGATTCTGTACGTGTCACAGATATCACTATAAAGATTGTAATCAATTTTAGCTTTACAATGTTAAGTACAGGTACAATGTTAAACACACATACTCACTCATTTTTGGGGTAATTTTCTGTAAAAATAACTGTACAGAGTTAAAATATGGCCTTTAATTTTTTTTCTGTGCAAAATTTCAGCTGTATTGGCTTAGATTATCCCTTTCCCAAACAAGGCCTGGTTTTGACGTCCCTAATAGAATAGGCTTGTGAAAACATTGAGACAAAAGAAGAAACTGCTGATAACCAGCAGTTTTTCCTTTTGCCTCAATATTTTCTGAGCTATATTTACACAAATCCTATGTTACTCAACATCCAATTCGTCGCCTGCATCAGCTATCAAACAGTCCAATTTTTAGCAGTTTGGGAAAGGGTTAAGACAGATATGAAACCCCATATCACATCATTTCACTTTTGTGGATCATTAGGGATTTAGGCCTAGGAGTATTAATGGCCCTTTAAGTACAGGTACATTATAACATTATGTTTCTCTCTCCTCCAGGTTTTATGGGTGATTCTATAGACATCACAGATTTTCTGAACACGGACATCACAAGCAAGTTAGTGCTGGCCTTCAGTTTTACGATGTTGGATGATGATGAAACAATTAAGTTCTATAAAGTACAGCCTAGAGCTCAGGTATTCAGCATTTTTAGCTAACCTTATTACAACAAATGTGTGTTAATCTTAGCATCAATCAGAAATCCTCAGATGTAATCGAGCTTTCAACATCCCTCTGATGCAGAAGGTGGCCATCTTGTTCAAATTTTGTTCAAATTGCTCTGCAAACACAACACTGTATGACATATGGAAAGATGGAAATAGAGGTGTAGCTATTAATTTAAAGGTACACCTCTATTTAAATGCTGGTATGCCTATGAATTTGTAGGTACACCACTATCTAAATACAGGTACTTTTAAATTTGTAGGTAAACCTGTATTTAGATAGTGGTGTACCTACAAATTTATAGGTGTACCAGTATTTAAATAGAGGTGTACCTATATATTTATAGCTACACTTCTATTTTCAACTTTAGACCCTTTCAGTACGTCATAACACTGGAAACAGACCACACAACTATTTAACCCTTTCCCAAACAACAAAATTTAAGGGTGATCCACTTCAAAAACTGCCACAAATGACAAAGTGGATGTTATTGAAGATAGGACTTGCGTATAATATGGCACAGAAAATATTGAGACAAAAGGAGAAAATGCTGGTTATCAGCAGTTTCTTCTTTTGTTTCAATGTTTTCCCAAGCCTTTTCTATTAGGGACGTCAATACCAGGTCTTGTTTGGAAAGGGTTAAGGCTAAAAAAGAAAAAGATTTCAAACAAATAACATTCAAAAGTCGATTACATCCTCATAAATGTGATAAAGTTTCTATCAGATATTACGTCATTTACCAATTGTAAACAAAATATTTCACTTGAATTATAATGTTTCCAATACATTGGCTTTGTTTTGATGATGTCATTTATGCATGTTTTCACATTTAATATGGCAACGTTTGTAATACAGACTAGGTGTATTAAGGTGTATTGAGAGCCTGCAAGCACCCAAGATGTGCCGATTTATCTTTTGAAGATGCCTATTTCGGCATTTCCATTTGAAAACAGAAAAAGTGGCCTAACAGACAATTTCCTTTGTACACCTATGGTTTTCAAAAGCATTGGGAAAGCTCTGTTGAGTGTGAGGATATTACAATGGAAAACAAAAAATGGGTCTTATTGATAATTAACTTTTTTATAGGTTTAATGCTCTTTGTTGTGTACATTTAATCTTAATTTCATTACAGAATGCACATAGTTATGTGACTGGAGGATTTAGAGTAAAGATGGATCAGTCTACATTCATGATGAAATCTGCTCCAGTCATATGTTATGGAGGAATGGGGGCATCTTTTGTAAGTGTAGATTTTCATGATTTCATTTATGTAATACTGGACTATTTCATTATTTCGCCATTGCCCCAAACTTGTACGGATCCAGAATTTCTTTGAAGGTGGTTCGAACATACAAACAGGAGTTTTGATTTTCTAGTATCACACAATTTTTTTCTGGATTTCTGCATGAAAATGAAATAATCAGGCTTAAGAGGGGTTCGTTTGAACCCCCCCCCCCCAACCCCCTCTGGATCCGCGACTGACCATCAAAGTACAGAGGGGTGAATTGATGTAGTTATACCCATCCTATCTGTCTGTTTTTTCTTAGATGTTTTATTACCATTCTCAAGTTTATGCAGAGTACAGAAACAACAATGGATTTTAAAATTTTAGAAAAAAAATATTGAAAATTATAAATAATAAGTTGATATTTTTCTTAATGGAAAATGAAAGATTGGTAATTTGAAATCCTAGATCTTAGATATTCCTTCTCCAGTTTTGTGGGTTAAATATTACGCCTTAGAACTCAAATCTTGATTCTTAAACTTACATCATGAATGAGCCTCAAGTAAATTTCTATGGGTTCATTTGTTTTGAAACATCAACAATGATGGGCGATTTGTGTGTCATGGAAAACCCTGGATGTGTATTTTTTCAGAATCGAGCATCTAAAACAGAAGCCTATCTAAATGGTAAAATCTTACTGAACCCTACTGTCTTACAAAGTGAGTAAATGTTCTATTCTAAATTACGCAAATCAATTCTTAATAGTAGACAAAAACAAAGATATCTGATTTTAATGTTTTTAAATCATTACCACATAATGGTGCTTTTTGGTCCTCTAACATATCAAAGCTTTGGAAAACATTGTGGAAATTGCTTGAATCAGAAAAAGAATCAGAGCTACAGATAAGAGGGGGTGACGGCTTTTCAAATTTTTACGCCCCTGTATCGAAAGATTGGATGCATATTGATTTACTCATGTCGGTCTGTTTGTCAGTCTGTCCATCCATCTTTCTGTCCGAAAACTTAACATTGGTCTTTTCGGGGGCATTTGTGTTTCACAAAAAAATCTTGTTTTTTTCTCATTGTTCCCCAAACCCTATGATGTGGATACACATTTGAGATGTCTCTTTTAGACAATTCCAATGAGTACCCACAACATAGGGTTTGAATTTGAAATAACAAATTTAGAACAGTTTTATGCCTCAAATCTGTTGCCCTGTTTAAAGTTTCTCTTTTTCCACAGCTGCACTAAGCACCCTAAAGTCAGAAGTAGTGGCTGACAGTTCTCCTGTATTATCAAGTGTCAAATATAGAGAGGATTTAGCTGTAGCTTTATTCTATAAGGTAACTTTAATGTATAATACTCTTTTTATACCCCCCACAACAAAGTTATGGGGGGGTATACTGGATTCAGGTTGTCCGTCTGTCCGTCTGTCCGTCCGTCTGTCCGTCCGTCCGTGGACATAATTTTGTGTCCTCTTCTCCTCCCACAGTTTTTGACCGATTTTGCTGAAATTTTAGCAGGTTGTTTCCTATCATATGAAGTTGTGCACCTGCAATTTTCATCTTGATCCAGGCAGTAGTTTCAGAGTTATGCCACTTTGAACTTTAGCACTTTTTCAGTGACAACGCGCTAGTGGGGGGTATTTGTCCGCTTTGCGACAGTTCTAGTTTACAATGCAATTTAACTAACCCTTTCCCAAACAGCACAATTTTAGACTTGTATTAAAGATGTTACAGATGACAATATTAAGTGAATGAGATTTTACATTATTTGTCGTTCTGAGTAGAAGACATTGTTGGCAATGATGAAATTGTCACAAGCAATTTCTTCATTTCCTGCAATGTTTTCAGGGCGCCCAGTAACCTATAAATACCTATAAATACCTATATTATCCTATATTTTTGGACCTTACCTATAAAAACCTATAAATTCACCAATTTTGCCCCAAATACCTATAAATACCTATATTTTTGTGTCTTGGCTAAGCAAGTATTACGAAATTATAAATGTTTATGATTAAAAAGTAACTATTATAGGAATATATACAGTAGATTCAGCCAATTTTAATCTGAAGTGTCAGGAAAAGACAGGTCAAACATTATAATGATAATCATTGTTGAAGAAGCATGTCTGTATGTTTGTCATCTGTTACTGGTATTGACAATTTTATTTAGTGGATAAGTTTCCTTTATGAACGGTAAAGTTCAAAATTCATAATCTTATGTTAGCATTACTTATGGGCAAGTGAATTATAATTGATTTATATAGATGCACAGAATAATGTAATACCTTGAAACATGGCAGTTTGGCTTCTTACGTACAAAGCTAAGTGTGACTTCCTGTCCTTAATTATCACATATTCTGTACCAGTCTTCTATTTAAGCTGGGAAGAATTATTAAAGAATAGAGAATGGTACCTTTTTTGGCACTCATTGTTAATTACTTAAGGCCAAATTTAGCTGAAATATATTAATTTTCATCTTGCTGGCACAGAGACTGATTGAAATTTGAACATGAAGTTGCTTGTCTTCTTATGTTTGTTAGAGAAACAGCCAAGATGTTTAATAACATTTATTTTGGCCTCCCAT
The DNA here is from genome assembly GCA_963680895.1 of Fragum sueziense. Lineage (NCBI taxonomy): Eukaryota > Metazoa > Mollusca > Bivalvia > Cardiida > Cardiidae > Fragum > Fragum sueziense. Next base: position 45,373 of record CAVMGG010000722.1, read on the forward strand.
TAGCAAAAAGTGCCAAGGGTGATAAGTTTGGATTGTTCACCTTTGTCATCAATCTGTCCTTATTTCTGTCTGTCAACAATTACAAAAATCTCCCAATCCATATGGCCTTACCCTAGAGTCTGGAAATTTTGTATTTACCATCATCCAGAGGCCCATTACCAAAATATTTTGAATAATTCTGGAATCATGAAAATTGGCCCTACATGTATGTTCTGGGGTACCATATTTCATATATGGATAAAGAAGAACAGTCTTCTGCTTCTGAATAATTATTATACCCCCGCAAACGAAGTTTGGAGGGGGTATACTGGAATCAGCCTGTCGGTCCAGTGGTTGGTTGGGTGGTTTGTTTGTCTGTTGGTCTGTCTCCAAAACTTTGTCCGGACAACTCCTCCTACACTTGTTGACCGATTTAGTTCATATTTGGCACAAGTGTTCATTGTCACCTGTAGATGTGCAAGACGCAAATTTCACGGAAATCGAACCGATACTTTCTGAGTTATGGCCCCTGATTTGACCAAAAAATGCTTGTCCGGATAACTCCTCCTACAGTTACTGTCCGATTTGCTTCATACTTGGCACAGGTGTGCATTAGGATCTGTAGATTTGCAAGATGCAAATTTCTTGAAAATCAGACCGATACTTTCTGAGTTATGGCCCCTGATTTGACCAAAAAATGCTTGTCCGGATAACTCCTTCTACACTTACTGTCCGATTTGCTTAATACTTGGCATAGGTGTGCATTAGGACCTGTAGATGTGCATGACGCAAATTTCAGGGAAATCTGACATTTACTTTTTCAGTTTTGGCCCTTGATTTTACCAAAAAATGCTTGTCTGGACAACTCCTCCTTTAGTTACTGTCCGATTTGCTTCATACTTGGCACAGGTGTGCATTAACTTCTGTAGATGTGCAAGACACACATTTCATGAAAATCAGACCAATACTTTCTGATTTATTGCCCCTGATTTGACAAAAATGCTTGTCCGGACAATTCCTCCTACAGTTACTGAACGATTTGTTTCATACTTGGCACAGGTTTGCATTAGGACCTGTATATATGCAAGATGCAAAATTCATGGAAATCACACCGATACTTTCTGAGTTATTGCCCCTGATTGGACCAAATTTCAAGAAAATCGGATTGACAATTTCTGAGTATGGCTCCTCATTCAACAAAAACGCTTGTCCGAACAAGGGTGGTGGTGGGGGTATTTTTATCACCTTCAGTGATAGATTTCTAGTTTGGTCTGTGGCTATGAAACTGGTATGTAAAATTGTCTTATGGCCCTCTACCAAAATACTTATTATTACAAATGTGGTACAATGAAAACTGACCCTATGTTGTGGGGTATCAGACAGAGAAGTAAATCTTGTACAATCTCATTCGCCATAACTTTTTATGCCCCCGATAGGGAGGCATCATAAATTTGACTTGTCCGTCCGTCCGTCTGTCTGTCCGTCTGTCTGTCCGTCCGTCATTCCGTCCAAAAACTTTAACATTGGCCATAACTTCCTTATTACTTAACATATTCGCTTCATACTTTACCACAACATTCCTTGGTACATTACC